>CAUYON010131857.1:0-14509 GCA_963573935.1 Arctocebus calabarensis
GCCTGTAGTCTCAGCTCTTTGGGAGGCAGAAGCAGGAGACTCGCTTGAGCCCAGGAATTGGAGGTTGCTGTGAGCTGTGATGCCATGGCACTCTATCCAGGGTGACAGCTTGAGGCTCTGTCTCAAAAAAAAAAAAAAAAATTAGAGATGATTAGTGGGGCAGGTGCCTGTAGTCCTAGCTACTTGGGGGGCTTAGGCAAGAGAATTGGCTAAGCCCAAGAGCTGGAGGTGGCTGTGAGATGTGATGCCACAGCACTCTACCAACAGTAATAAAGTGAGGCTTCTCAAAAAAAAAAAAAAAAAAAAAAAACAAAAAACAAAAAACTATAAAAATTAGGGATGATGGTGCCCACTTGCAGTCTTTGCTACTCAGGAGGCTAAGGCAGGAGTACTGCTTGAGCCCAGGAGTTTGAGGTTACAGTGAGCTATGATCCTGGGCTGCACAGTGACTTCATCGCTACAAAAAAATTAAAACCGGCTCGGTGCCTGTGGCTCAACAGGGTAAGGCACCAGCCATGTACACCTGAGCTGGAGGGTTTGAATCCAGCCCGGGCTCGCCAAACAACAATGATGGCTGCAACCAAAAAAAAATGGCCGAGCGTTGTGGCGGGTACCTGTAGTCCCAGCTACTTGGGAGGCGGAGGCAGGAGACTCACTTGAGCCCAGGAGTTGGAGGTTGCTGTGAGCTGTGATGCCACAGCACTCTCTCCAGGGTGACAGCTTGAGGCTCTGTCTCAAAAAAAAGAAAACAAAAAAAATTAAAAACAAAAAAACAAAAAAACTAAAACCTTTCAGGTGCAGTGGTTCACACCTGTAATCCTAGCATTCTGAGAGGCAGAGGGAGAAGCGGGTGAATTGCCTGAGCCAGAGTGAGATCTCGTCTCTAAAAATAGTCCGGCATTGTGGTGGTTGCCTATAATCCCAGCTACTTGGGAGGCTAAGGCAGGAGAATTCGCTTGAGCCCAAGAGCTGGAGGCTGCTCTGAGCTACGACATGCCAGCATTCTACCAAGGGCAATAACAAAAAAATTAAAACCTTAGCCTGGCATGGTGGCACATCCCTGGATAGTCTCAGCTTCTCAGTTACTGGGAAGCCTGAGGTGGAAGGATCACCTGAGCTTAGGAGTTACGAGGAGGTTGCAGTGAGCTGTAACTGAGCCATTGCACTCTACTCCAGCCTGGGCCAGAGTGAGACCTATTGCTAAAAGAGGGGAGGGGAGACTTCTATACATAATTCTCTGTGAATAAATACGTAGAAGTAGGGAAATGGGAAATGGCAAACCAAGGACATTATTAAACTAATTCTTTCTTTGTGCTACAATTTACAGTTAGGAATAATTTTGATATTGTAAGATGTTCCAATTAAGAAATTAATCTTGGCTCGGCGCCTATGGCTCAGCGGGCTAAGGCGCCAGCCATGTAAACCTGAGCTGGTGGGTTCGAATCCAGCCTGGGCCCGCCAACCAACAATGACGGCTGCAACCCAAACAAAAAAATAGCCGGGTGTTGTGGCAGGCGCCTGTAGTCTCAGCTACTTGGGAGGCAGAGGCAGGAGATTCGCTTGAGCCTAGGAATTGGAGGTTGCTGTGAGCTGTAATGCCATGACACTCTACCAGGGCGACAGCTTGAGGCTCTGTCTCAAAAAGAAAAAAAAAAAAGAAAAAAGAAATTAATCTTCACGGTGGTACCTCAGTGAATAGGGCACCGGCCCCATATACCAAGGTGGCAGGTTCAAACCGGGCCTCAGCTTTACTGCAAAACAGAAAAACAGCCGGGTGTTGTGGCCAGCGCCTGTAGTCCCAGCTACTCAGGAGGCTGAGGCAAGAGAATCGCCTAAGCCCCAGGAGTTGGAGGTTGCTGTGAGCTGTGTGACACCATGGCACCCTAATGAGGGCGATAAAGTGAGACTCTGTCTCTACAATAAAAAAAAAAATTATTCTTCAATCTTCTCTATTATCCACCAGTATAAATGTAACAGGTTTTCTTTCTTTCTTTTTTTTTTGGAGACAGAGTCTCCTTTTTTCATCCTTCATAGAGTGGTGGGGTATCACAGCTCACAGCAACCTCAAACTTTTGAGATCAAGTGATCCTCTTGCCTCAGCATCCCAAGTAGCTGGTACTACTATAGGCAACCACCACAACGCCTGGCTATTTCTTTTAGAGGTGGGGTCTTGCTCTGACCCAGGCTGGTCTCAAACCTGTAAGCTCAGGCAATCCACCTGCCTTGACTTCCCAGAGTGCTAGGATTACAGGCGTGAGTCACCATGCCTGGCCCAAGTAACTGCTTTATAAGCAGTTTTTGTGTGGTCTTTATCTCTTATGTCTTTCTTCCTTCAAGCTCTTTTTTTTTTTTCTTTTTGAGACAAAGCCTCAAGCTGTCACCCTAGATAGAGTGCTGTGGCATCACAGCTCACAGCAACCTCCAATTCCTGGGCTCAAGCGAGTCTCCTACCTCCGCCTCCCAAGTAGCTGGGACTACAGGCGCCCGCCACAATGCCTTTGGTTGCAGCCGTCATTGTTGTTTGGTGGCCCGGGCTGGATTTGAACCCGCCAGCTCAGGTGTACGTGGTGCCTTAGCCCGTTAAGCCACAGGCACTGAGCCCATTTCATTCATTCTTCAGCTTAACAAACACATTAGCTCCTATTTCATGGTATATCAGTTCCTATTTCCACGGGAAACTTCCAATTTTAAGATTAGAATTCAAGGGTATTACACTATTAAACCAGTAACAACTCATTGCACAAAAGAAAATGCTATTTTATATTAAATGTGTAGAGATGAGCATCTCATTAAAGATTTTTAGCATTAGAACTTATACAAAAAATAGAAGTGTAAATATATACATATAAAAGTATAACATCAAGGAAAGTTCACAACCAAATCTCCAATAGGACAAATCATTGAGCTAGCATTTCACTAACATAACAGTATTTTAATTAATAGTACATAACAATTTAACTTTAAAAATAATATTGGTTATATTCATTAAGTGAATTACATTTTCTCTATTTGGAAGTAAATCTCTGATATGTTAAAATAAATCTAAGTTTTAAATCTTTTCTTAATTTTAACAGTATTAATCAGGCAATTTTGATGTTTTGATGTCATAATAAAACTTAAAATTAAACTTTAGTCCAAACACATGTGAACACGTAATTCAGCAAAAAATACACAAAAATATTCCCTATTCTTTCCATTGTATTTACCAATCAGTAAAAATACAGATCAATATAGTTCATGTCTAGAACATATTAACTCTTTAGTTCATTAGCATTATTAGTCCATTAACATTACTACAACAGTTTAATGCCATAAATGGGATCCATGCCATATTTAAAAGAATATTAAGTTATGATCTATGACAAATTGGTTAAAGCCACAGGGAAACAAACTTAAGTTTACTAAATGAAGACCTTTCTAAATCTCAAAGCTACCTCTAAATGGAATGACTGGAATTAAGACAGTACTGCCCTCAGGGACAACAAACATGAGGTAGCATCAAAAACATCAGACAGTTTAGTTCTTACATATTTGAGCCTATTTTTCTCATGTTATTAAAAAGGGTGGGGCTGGTCAGGCATAGTGTGATCCTAGCATGTTGGGAGGCTGAGGCCAGGAGCTTGAGACCAGCCTGGCCAACAGCAAGACCTTGTCTCTAAAAATAATTTTGAAATTGGGGATACGTGGTGGTGCACATCTATAGTCACAGTAACTCAGAAGGCTGAGGCAGGAGGATCCCTTGAGGTCAGGTCTGAGGTTCCAGTGAGCCATACCTAACTGGATGCCACTGCATTCGAACTTGGGCAACAGAGCAAGATCCTGTCTCCAAAAAAGGGAGGTTGGGGTGGGAAGGTGAGGATGAGTTTAATAAAACGGTTATTTCAAGGATTAAATGAAATAATAGGTCAAACTGACTAAAACAGAGCCATGACTAGGCAATTACTTTGGAGCAGCAACACCTTTACTGAGACATAATTCACTCAAAGTGTACAACTTTTTTTTTGAGACAGAGTCTCACTATGTCGCCCTAGGTAGAGTGCTATAATGTCACAGCCCACAGCAACCTCTAACTCTGGGCTTAAGTGGTTCTCTTGCCTCAGCATCCAAATAGCTGGGACTACAGGCGCCCATCACAATGCCCAGCTATTTTTAGTTACAGTTGTCATTGTTGTTTAGCTGACCTGGCCTGGGTTCGAACCTGCCAGCCTTGGTGTATGTGGCTAGAGCTGTAACCATTGTGCTACAGGCGCCGAACCAAAAGTGTATAACTTCTTAACTTCTAGTATATTCACGGACTTGTGCAACCACCCCTGCAATCTACTTTTCTTTCCTTTTATTTTTTCTTTGAGACAGAGTCTCACTTTATTGCCCTAGGTAGAATTCCATGGCATCATAGCTCACAGCAACCTAAAACTTGGGCTCAAGTGATCCTCTTGCCTCAGCCTTCCGAGTAGCTGGGACTATAGGCACCTGCCACGATGCCCAGCTATTTTTAGAGATGAGGTCTCGCTCCTGCTCAGGCTGGTCTTGAACCCGTGAGCTCAGGCAATCCACCTGAGTTGGCCTCCCACAGTGCTAGGATTACAGGCATGAGCCCCACGCCCAGCCTCACAATGTAATTTTTTCTTTTGCAGTTTTTGGCCAGGGTTGGGTTTGAACCCAAAACCTCCAGTATATGAGGCCAGTGCCCTACTCCTTTGAACCACAGGTGCCGTCCTCACAATCTAATTTTTTACTATTTTATCACATACAAAGAAACCCTGTAATCATGAGTAATCACTGCATCATTACCTCATCTAAGCATATTTATTGTATCTTTCTTCTAACGGGCATATCTTTTTGTATTTTTCTATTCTGATAATAATATGCAGTTTATGAGGGTTCTGTGGACCCCCACCATACTTTTTCATGATCTGTAGGTGACAACTGAAATACTTTATCTAGAATTCTTGTCTTTATAAATTTGTGACGAATCCAATCTGTACAAATCAGAAACTCCACACCTTCTGTCATAGTCTAAGAGTGTATGTGAGGGATTCTGAACTGCTAAGGGCAAAAATCTTTGTGACAGGTGTAGTGACTGTTCTCTTTGAAGATAATGTCCACTTATGTTCAACCTGAATTTTCCCAAGGAGAGGAAGCCTGAGGGAAAACTCTGGGTTCTTTCATTTAGGATGTTTTCAAGGTTCACGCATGTTGTAGCATTTATCAGTACTTCATTCTTGTTATAACCAAATGATATTTTATTATGCAAACATACCACAATTGGCAACATTTTCTGGTTGGTTCTACTTTTAGGTTATTATGAATAGTGCTGGTATGTATAATCACCTGTGTACAAGTTACTATTTGGACAAATATTTTCTTTTCTTTCTTTCTTTTTTTTTTTTTTTTGAGACAGATCCTCAAGCTGTCACCCTTGGTAGAGTGCCGTGGCATCACAGCTCACAGCAACCTCCAATTCCTGGACTCAAGCAAGTCTCCTGCCTCTGCCTCCCAAGTAGCTGGGATCACAGGGGCCCGCCACAACGCCTGGCCCTTTTTTTTTTTTATTTGGTTGCAGCCATCATTATTGTTTGGCAGGCCCGGACTGGACACGAATCCGCCAGCTCAGGTGTATGTGGCTGGCGCCTTAGCCCGTTGAGCCACAGGCGCCAAGTCTGGACAAATGTTTTCACTTTCACTGAAAGTGAAATGGACTGCTGAATCACATGGCAACTCTATGTTAAGCATTTTGACCAAACTATTTTCCAAAGAGGCTTTACATTGCCATCAGCAACATAAGAGAATTTTAATTTATTGAGAAAATTTAAGTGTCAATGCTACTGTATTTTGAAATGTTGCTACAAAGGGAAGCCAAGAAGTTACTTTGGAAAGGGCCTCTTCCCGGGCACTAGTTACTGGTTAATGCTAGTTGACAGTTACCAAGTGTTTACTATGTGCCAGGTACTTCTTAGTATTACATTTCAATAAGTCTCAAGAATTAAGGACAGGGTGCAGTGGCTCATGCCTGAGCTCAGGAGTTCGAGACCAGCCTGTGCTAGAGTGAGACCCCATCTCTAAAAAAATAGCCAGGCGTTGTGGTAGGCGCCTGTAGTCCCAGTTACTCAGCAGACTGAGGCAAGAGGATGACTTGAGCCCAAGAGTTTTAGGGTGCTGTGAGTTATGACACTATGGCACTCTACCCAGGGCAACAAAGACGACTGGTTTGGGAAAGTCGTATGAAATTCTTAGCACAAATGATAGCTGCTCTTATCATTATTTAATAGTAAAAGTACTATGTTTGAGAGCAGTCCCTCTGTAACACTTCCTTCTCTCATCATTTTTCCATTAAAAAAAAAAAAAATCCATCAATTGCCTGTAGTCCCAGCTACTTGGGAGGCAGAGGCAGGAGACTCGCTTGAGCCCAGGAATTAGAGGTTGCTGTGAGCTGTGATGCCACAGCACTCTACCTAGGGCGACAGCTTGAGGCTCTGTCTCAAAAAAAAAAAAAAAGTTGAATGGATAAAAAAAATATGGTATATACATATAATGGATATTATTTACCCTTAAAAACAAATAATAACATAAGGCTAAGTAAAATAAGCCTGACACAAAATAATGATATATTGTATTATTCCACTTATACAAATGAGGTACCCAAGACAGTCAAATTGATGGGAACAGAAAAACCGTTGTTACCAGAAGCTGGAACAGGGAGTAGTAGGGGAGGTATGGCCTAATGAGTACTGAGTTTCAGTTTGCAAAAATGAAAATGTTCTAGAGATAGATGGTGGTACTGGTTGCACAAGTGAATGTATTTAATCCCACTGGACCATAAACCTAAAAATGGTTAAAATGGTAAACTTTATGTGTTGTATATTTTATCACACACACAAAAAATTAACCAGACTTATCAGAAAATAGATGGACATAAGCAACAGAATAATAGGCACCCCATCCAAATTCACCCTGGAAGTTCCATCACCATATCTATTCTTAAATGTGAACAAATAGGAACACTCTCTGAGCGAGTGCTATCATATGCTCAAAGAACACTATACCATTAGGAGACACAGATAATACACAGGTGTATAAGAGAAGGTCCTTGCCTTAAGATTACAAAAGCTAGTGAAAGATACATACCCAGAATAATACATGCAATGGTATTATATCTGTGTTGGTACTACATAAATTGTATAAAATGCTCTTGAGAGAGCAGAGGGAGAAACACTTGATGGGCACAGCTTAGTGGAGAAAGTGATACTTTAGCCAGACCTCAAAAGAAAACTAGAATTGGAAATAACAGGGACAAAGATTCAAGTACAAATGATAGCAAGGTGTGAAAGAGTAAGTACGATCTACAAATAGCAAATAATCTAGGCTGGAAAATGAGACTCACATTGTGAGTGGAGTTGGAGAAGATAAGACTGGAAAAGAAGACTGGAGTCAGGTACTAGAAGGTTTTTAAATATCAAGCTAGGGAGTTTAGACTTTATTAATGTAAAGAAAAGAAACATGACCAGAACTGCATTTATGAAGATTTATAGAATAGCAGTGCCAAGAAAGAATAGAGCGAAGATGGAAGGCTGATTAAATAATGGGCAACATAGGGAAGTAATAAAGATGAATGCCTCAAATAAGTACTGATGATAGCAAAAATACAGACATAAAGGTGGTTCAGTCAAAAAGTTGTGGCTGGGTCCCTTGGTTGTACATAACCTTAGGGTATTCCATTCCCTCTTTTGACATTCATCACAGTTGCAATTCTTTGCTCATTATTTTTATTCTAGCTATGAATGTCAGCTCAATAAAAGCAGGAAAGTATTGTCTTTATTATTGCTATAGTCCTTAGCGTGTAATTGCTGAATGAATTCAGAATACATTCTTCCCCCAAACAAATATTTCTTTGAGTCAAGTAAGAACCTCTCTCTCTGTGCAAAAGGGCTCTCTAAATTTGGGAACACTGGAAGTTTTTCCAGACCTAGTATATGAGCCATTGTCAGATGCACATTCTATTCCAGTGGAGAGCCATTACTGGCTGCCTTTGAGTAAGCTTGCTTTCCTTGTAAATTCATAAGCAAGCCATCTGCCATTACCTAAAATCTTTCCACATCACATTTACAAATCCTAAAGCTGTAACTTTAATAAGCCATAACATACATGTTAATGAGAAGATCCAAGAAATGTAAAATACTTTAAAAGTTCATGCACAAAAATAGATTACAATACCTTAGGAGGATTAAATGGATATGTTTCAGGTATTTTTATCTCTAGTTGATATCTTCCTCCTGAAAGGGGGGGGGAGGAACACAAAGTTAAGTAAGAATGCTGCTTACCTCAACTATGTGAACCCAAATATACTGACAGAACTTTTTAAAACATCTATTATTTTATATTTAATTGTAACAAATTCATTTCAAAACTGAAGCCTAAAAAGAAAATAATCAAAAGCACTAACTAATACTTAATTTAAAGGTTTAAAACATATATGTATTTTATATAACTATATTGGTTTATCAATCAGTAATAGGGCTGAATCTAATACTAAAGATTTCATTAGAACAATTAATGAACATAGTTTCCATCTCCTTCTGTTTTCTTTACTCTACCCTGCTAAAAGTTGCTAAATAACAGAAAAACCATTGGAGGGGGGAGAAAAAAGAAAAAAGGCAGGTGGCTCAGGGTCTGTGGCTCAACGGGCTAAGGTGTCAGCCACGTACACCTGAGCTGGCGGGTTCGAATCCAGCCCGGGCCCGCCAAACAACAATGACAGCTACAATCAAAAGATAGCCAGGCCCTGTGGTAGGCACCTGTAGTCCCAGCTACTTGGGAGGCGGAGGCAGGAGACTCGGTTGAGCCCAGGAATTGGAGGTTGCTGTGAGCTGTGATGCCAGGGCACTCTATCCAGGGTGACAGGATGAGGCTCTGCCTCAAAAAAAGAAAAAGGCAGGAAGGTATGAAGGCATATATGATACAGAGACAAAGGATATAAATTATGCCATAAACTAAAAATTCTACTTCAAGGTGGTTCTCCCAAATGCAAAAATGTCCCAACCTTTTAACTTGTGCCTAAATTAAATGTGAACATTTCCTGTTAAAATTTTAAAACAAAATTCGACAAGAGATGGCTCGGCGCCCGTGGCTCAATGGGCTAACGCGCCAGCCACATACACCTGAGCTGGCAGGTTCGAATCCAGCCTGGGCCCTCCAAACAACAATGACGGCTGCAACCAAAAGAATGGCCAGGCGTTATGGCGGGCGCCTGTGGTCCCAGCTACTTGGGAGGTGGACTTGCTTGAGCCCAGGAATTGGAGGTTGCTGTGAGCTGTAAGGCCACAGCACTCTATCCAAGGTGACAGCTTGAGGTTCTGTCTCAAAAAAAAAAAAACTTTACCAAGGAAATGTTCTAGCCAGTAATATACAAACAGAAGGCACCATGCTGTTTTGCTCTAAAGTTACCTTGAGCAACTAGCAGCATTAAATAGGTACTGGGGGCGGGGGGAGGACTATCTAGCTTCCTATAATCCTAATGGGGTGTTCAAAGGGAGGATAATAGCTCCTTAGGAAACTCGAAAAGGCAAAGGCTTGCACCGGATGAGAGGCTGGATTCCAATCCTAATTCTAACAAACCTTTCAATTCTACGAATTTATAACCCATTAAAATGGAGTACTATTACAAAATATACCAAATAAACCTATGCTACTGAAATATTTACGTATGAAACTATGACTAAGATTTTGCTTCAAAATAATTACAGGATATGTAAGATCAAAGACTAGCCATGTCTTGATAGTTATCAACACTGGCTGATAAGTACCTGGAGGTTTCACTATTCTATTCTTTTGCATATATATCTGAAATTCTCCATAAAAAAAAGTAAAATAAAATAAAAATTGTGTGCTAGGTGCATTATTAACTTCAAAATTATATATACTTAGCTCATAAAACAAGTACTATATTCCAGATTCTATCAAATCCACTTCCTCCATTGTAATGAATTATGACTGTAGGAAAATAAAAGCATTTCACTCAGTACCATTTTCTTCAGGCCCTTTTTTACCCCAATCCTTCTCTTTGTGCTAATTCTTTTTTATAAGGTCTCACATAACTAATCATAGAAAATATAATGACAGTGACACATTTTTTAAAAAGTAGTCACAACAAAAGACAAAAAGGATAGGTAATAGAAGGATACTTGAGAAAATATTGTGAAGGTAACTTTTGTTTTGTTTTTAAATTAAATCATAGCTGTGATGGTAACTGTTTATGTTTAGAATTATAAAGTGTATCTTCAAATATAGCTATTATAGGCTTGGCGCCTGTGGCTCAACAGGCTAAGGCACCAGCCACATACACCTGAGCTGGTGGGTTCGAATCCAGCCCGGGCCTGCCAAAAAACAATGACGGCTGCAACCAAAAAATGGCCGGGCGTTGTGGTGGGCGCCTGTAGTCCCAACTATTTGGGAGGCAGAGACAAGAGACTCGCCTGAGCCCAGGAATTGGAAGTTGCTGTAAGCTGTGATGCCACAGCACTCTCTCCAGGGTGACAGCTTGAGGCTCTGTCTCAAAAAATAAATAAATAAATAAATAAAAAATAAAATTTAAGTTAATCTACCTCAAACATATATTAAAAAATCTAATCTTATCAAAACATTACCTTGTTTGGTAGAGTAGCAGAAATAAACACAAATGATCAAACTTGTCTCTAACCAGTAAAAATTATGGCACATTTATATCTTAATCCTTCTACAAATAAGCATACATTTTCAGTTTTTAAAAATTTATCCACTTACTAAGAGTTGCCAAGAAGGTAACAAACATTCTACCTAATTAGTTAGCTCAGGAAGTGCTTTACTTATAAAACTCAATTTGCTGGAAGAGCTCTATGAAAGCATTAGCATTATTCTATGCTAATTGTCCTACTGTCATTTAAAAATGCATCAAAACAACCTTAAAAATAATTTTCAAATAATTATAATGTCTACCTTCAACAAAGTAGTATATTATCACATAAAACATCTCTTAAGACAAGAACTTGATTTTTTTTTTTTTTTTGTAGAGACAGAGTCTCACTTTATCGCCCTGGGTAGAGTGCCGTGGCATCACACTGCTCACAGCAACCTCCAACTCCTGGGCTTAAGCGATTCTCTTGCCTCAGCCTCCCGAGTAGCTGGGACTACAGGCGCCTGCCACAGCGCCCGGCTATTTTTTTTTTTTTTTTTGCAGTTCGGCCGAGGCCGGGCTTGAACCCACCACCTTCGGTATATGGGGCCGGCACCCTACTCACTGAGCCACAGGAGCCGCCCAGAACTTGATTTTTATAAAACTAAAGGTCTTATCTACATTTAACGATTGTCAAAAAGACTAAAGGAAAAAGCATCCATGAAAGCATCCAGACCAAGCTTAGCATACAGGAATACTCAATAAACATTACAAAAAATTAAATGATTTTCTAGAAATGGCTCATATAAACTATACAAAAAAATAGAATTTTATCATTTAAGAAATGGTCCAATATGGTATAGATATTCTAAAGTCTTTAAAAATTTAGTGAAAACAAAAATATTCAAGTAATCAACAATTACTAATTGAGCCACAGGTGCCCAGCCATTTAGGAAATCTAAGTGAGGCACAATTTTCCTAAAATTTGCAGGTTAATTGTTGATTACTGAATTATAAAACCATTCAAAGTAGAAAGACCACACCTCCAATATTCAGTCAATCTCTATTTACAAAAAGTCACCAAAAACATACAAAGGCTTTCAAGTCAAAGGTTATCAAGTCAAACCCCAGCTCTGCCACCTAGAGATTTGACCTCAGACAAGTTACTTAAAAGTTTATCTTATGAACAGTGATTACTGTACTTACCTTGAAGATTTGTTGTAGGAATTAAATGAGAAAAAAAATGTAAAACTCTTATAAGAGTTACATATTCTGCTACATACTTTCTATTAAACAAATACATGAATTTCTATTATATGCAAGAACCTAAGTTATGTTATATAACACAAACTTATGACAAACATGGGAGAAGAGCTTTTAAAAATAAAAACAGGGTGGCGCCTATAAGTGGCTAAGGCACCAGCCACATACACCAGAGCTGGTGGGTTCAAATCTGGCCAGGCCTGCCAAACAATAACTAGAACCAAAAAATAGCCAGGTGTTGTGGCGGGCGCCTGTAGTCCCAGCTACTCTGGAGGCTGAGGTAAGAGAATTGCTTAAGCTCAGTAGTTGGAGGTTGCTGTGAGCTGTGACGCCACAGCACTCTATCCAGGGGCATAGCTTGAGGCTCTGCCTCAAAAAACACAAAAACAAAAACAACATTTTATCAGTCAAATTTAAGGCAAAGGTTATTATAGATACCATATGAAGGGTAAGTGAAAGCACAGTGCTTGTAAGTTTGAACTTGAAATGCCAGATGTTTTATTCTGTTAAAATCTTACTTATATAACCTGCAACTTGCCTATGCTCAATTTATTTTGAGAGAAAAAATAAGCTAAAATTCAGTAAGAAATGGCTGGGCACCTGTGGCTCAATGGGCTAAGGCGCCAGTCATGTAAACCTGAACTGGCGGGTTCGAATTCAGCCCGGGCCCGCCAAACAACAATGGTGGCTGCAATAAAAAAAAAAAAATGGCCGGGCATTGTGGTGGGCGCCTGTGGTCTCAGCTACTTGGGAGGTGGAGGCAAGAGACTGGTTTGAGCCCAGGAATTGGAGGTTGCTGTGAGCTGTCATGCCACTGCACTCTATCCAGAGTGACAGTTTGAGGCTCTGTCTCCAAAAAAAAAAAAAAAAAAAAAAATTCAGTAAGAAAAATCAGTCTATATGACTATGTAAATTTATTTAAAAATTTCTATGCAATCTAAGCCAAATAAAGTTTCCACATAGTTTATAGATGGTTAAGATTATTCTGATTTAATGTTTCAGACAAGTTCTAATACGTACAATATTTTGATACAGAAAAAAGTACTTGCCTTCATATGGTGTGTCTGGAGGTCCTGCTATTTCTCCTCTTAATTCTGTAAAATTCTCATCTACAAGATCTACTTTAATTTGATTTTTGCTCGTCTTAAAAATAAACAGAAAATAAATGTTAGTTATGTCAGCAAGAAAAAAGCTTATTTTAATGTATTACCTATAAAAAATTTTGAAGCCCCGTCTTTCATAAGCTTTACTCTAATAAAAATATTGGTCTGTGCTTTTCCAAGACTGATTTAGCTAGTTTTAAGAATATTTAAAATAAACTAAGAAATCTCAATACCTCATTTTTTTAATAAAACATCACTTTGAATAGTAATACAATGGTTTATTGATTTTCTAGGAATATTAGAGATAAATAGTAGACAATCTATTTTATATTTGTCAACTCCATGTAGATTAGGTCCAAAGTGATAAAACATACTCATCAGGAGATGAATGCTAAGATACCATACGCCTAAGACATATGGATTCTGCTTGTGTAAATGGAAATTCAGGGTCACTAAAAGCCATTTAGGCCATAAGCACTCAATCATACAACTCTGTAAGTTAAGTGATCAAAATATGGTACCATCCACCAAACGGTGAAAGCTCAAGGTATCAAATTAATTCCCTTTTCCATGGAAATTCCAGAAGACTAAATGCCTCACTACAATTTTCTTATGACTTTTCCAATCTGTTTTTCTGCTTAGTTTACTTCACTGCCAACCATCTACTTTCCAAAACAAGAGTTCTACTCTACATTTATCTATATCTATGTATTTTGTACTTTACACTTCTCAACAGGACATTCATATCTTTAACATTACTTGATTCTCTTTATCTTGTGACAATACATTCTCAGAGTCATGGTAACCTTAAATGATTCAGAAAACCATCCAGTAGGATTTACATTAATGTTCTACAAGTTCCTGACTACAAAGGGGCTCTCCACTCACATTTCCAGACCTATACTGTAAATATAATAAATTCTCTCAATTTGTTTAAACCTAAATCCCTGAAATACAAGTTAAACAATAAATAATAAAGTTATTTCTTTTGGTAAGATTCTATATTTTCATCCTAATTGACAGATCTACTCTTAGAAAGAAAGCTTCTGCTCAGCGCCTGTGGCTCAATGGGCTAAGGTGCCAGCCACGTACACCTGAGCTGGCCCGTTCGAATCCAGCCCGGCCTGCCAAACAATGACAGCTACAACCAAATAATGGCCAGGCGTTGTGGCAGGCACCTGTAGTCCCAGCTACTTGGGAGGCTCTGTCTCCAAAAAAAAAAAAAAAGAAAGAAAGAAAGCTTCACTCAAGATTTCAAGAGTAGGGTGGTTCCTGTGGCTCAGCGAGTAGGGCGCCGGCCCCATATACCGAAGGTGGCGGGTTCAAGCCCGACCTCGGCCGAACTGCAAAATAAAAAAAAAAAAATAGCCGGGCGCTGTGGCGGGCACCTGTAGTCCCAGCTACTAGGGAGGCTGAGGCAAGAGAATCACTTAAGCCCAAGAGCTGGAGGTTGCTGTGAGCAGTGTGACGCCACGGCACTCTACCCAGGGCGATAAAG
>CAUYON010131862.1:0-25615 GCA_963573935.1 Arctocebus calabarensis
AAATGGCCGGGCGTCGTGGCGGGCGCCTGTAGTCCCAGCTACTTGGGAGGCAGAGGCAGGAGACTTGCTTGAGCCCAGAAATTGGAGGTTGCTGTGAGCTGTGATGGCTTGAGGCTCTGTCTCAAAAAAAAAAAAAAAAAACCTAAATATATTTTAATAGTATCCCTATCTTTCATCTATTGTTAATATCTTCTAAAAATTGAAGTATTCATAAGTATTTAATTTCTGTAAATTAAATATATGACCAAAAATATAATGGGCCGGGGGTGGGGGGGACCTGCTTTTCTTTTTTTTCTATTTTTCTAAATTAGATTTTCTACTTTTATAAAGTAGATTTGATTTATTCAATTTTAAATACACGATTTTGCAGGTTCGCACCAATGTCTGATAACCAAGTCCCTACCTCCTTTCTAAGATGGTTACTAAAGTAATGAACTAAAACTTAAGTTACTTTTAAGCCAGGCCCATGATTACACAGAATTACTAATACACTGTTTATAGGTACATACCCCACCAAGCATGCTACATCCAAGTGCTAAAAATTTTATCCACTCCATTTTGTTTTCACAGGAATCCAGTTGTAAGAGAGCTCTGAACTTTTCTATTGGCAGGCACAAATTTTTCCACTTCTGCTCCAGATCTGCTAATTCCACATACTGTTTGTGGCTACACTGTTTAGAAAACATAGTAGGACACAATTCATGTCATGTGTTTTAAAAACCTGTGAAACTATACAGTTGGTCAATACTTAAACATATGTCAAGTAACCCACCCAAGCAGGGTAAGATGAACTTTAATGATTTGTGTCAGGTCTAGGGAGGCAGAGCTGAAGAGGGGCATGCAGGTAGGGAAAGTGGCCACCAGCTCCTTCTCAGCAACATTTTATTTCTTAGAAGAAAAAAGAGCATTGAAATGAATATGTACTGGGCTCTCAGGAGAACTGGAAACCAGAAGCCACTTCCCACTGTGGGATGCAAACGGGCAGCTGTCTTCAGATGAAGATGGCAGCTTATAAATTCAGGATGTGCACAACTTTTATAAATGCACAATGCAAAAAAGGGAATTATAACACCCAATTTTGAAATTTTGTATTTTCTGTCCATCAGAATATAACATCATCTTAATTTTATCTTTAAAAGAAATTATATTTCACTTTCCTAAAATCAATTCATGAGTAGCTATTTGGGGTTGTTTAAATAAACCTAGAGAAAACCCGCTGAGTATAACATATCCCTTCACTGAGTAAGCCCTGAAGCTCCTGGCAGGGAAAGAAGGGCTCCCAGGGAGGACTGGGTGGTTCTGTCATGTATTTATGTGGTGGACCTGCTCTACCACCAAGCCATGAAAGGTGCAGGGACAGTGGACTGATGACATAGACCCTCTTATACCTGCTTATGCAAAACTTTCAAAAGTCCTTGAGTCAGGCCCGTGTCTGTTTTCTGGGTTGCCACAGGCATTTCAAGTCTGTCCTTTACAGGAAGTGGATCTCCTCTCGACAAAGCTGAAAAATATCTAATAATAACAGACATTTCTGAAGGCTCATCAATACACAAAGAGCCCCTTCTACAAGGCAGTTTCTCTTAACAACCATGAAAAACCGCAATGATTAGGAAAGGAGTCCTACAGCCCAATGGCGCCCTTCACCCGGTTCCTCCATTTAGTTCTCTGCATTGCCCAGTTTCTCTGTCAGCGAAGTGGGGTATTGAGAGGCCCAATCGTAGGGTTCCCAGGAGTGCTGAGTAAGAAACAGCCAGCACTCTCACCGGCAGACCATGTGCTATTCTTATTGAGCAAATGCTACAAGGTAAATGTCCCCAAAGGCAGTGAAAGATTCTGGGCGCTGGAGGTGATTTAAGTGCAATGTCATGATACATGCGTCCTACTCTTCACAGTCCAGTCTTGTCTTCCGTCTTCCTGGTCTTGCTGCTCTCTGAGGTGTTTAACAGTAAGCATTTCTCCATGTCCTGCTCTTGGAATGTTGGGTGCTGTCTTCTCTCCCACCTTCCTGCCTGCTATTTTCCCCCATAAGTGTTCCTTTCTGGGTCACTGATATTGCTGCTTATGTTGGGGATCAAAGGGGGCATGGAAATAGTTTGGTGCACTAAGCCAAGAGGAGATCCTCTGGCTCAGCACCCATAGCACAGAGGTTACGGTGCCAGCCACATGCAACCAGGCTGGCGGGTCCGAACTTGGCCTGAGCCTGCTAAACAATGACAATTGCAACAAAAAAAATAGCTGGGCATTGTGGCGGGCGCCTGGACTCCCAGCTACTTGGGAGGCTGAGGCAAGAGAATCACTTAAACCCAAGTTTTGGTTTTTTCTATGAGGTGTGATGCCACAGCAATAATTATACCAAGGGTGACATAATGATTTTTTCTAAAAAAAAAAAAAAAAAAAAAAAAGGGGATCCTCTGGTGCCAGGCAGGGTAGGGTCTTCTGCAAAACTCACTCTCCTTGGTGCATTTGCCAGAGGTGGCCAATGCTAAAGCCCCAACATTTGCTGCTCTAACAATTTGACACGACAAAAAAAGATGGCAGAGCCAGGAAATGAACACTAAATCCTCCACCAAGGCCACAGGTAATTTATAAGGCATGAGTCATTAGAAATGCTCTGGCTACCATGTAACAGATAAATATGAAAACGTGGATATTTCCTAGACTAAAGGAATTTCATATTTTGTCCCCTTTCTCTTTTTTCACTCCTAAAATTTGAAGTTTTTCATGCTTGTAAGTAGACTTCAGCTACATTTTGTAGTTTCGTTAAGGATTTGAAGAAAAGTTGTAACAAAGGCAGCAGTGAGTCAGACAACGTGCATCTGATAGCCTGGGGGCTGGGGTGAGGGTTTGTGCTTAATTTTGCCGTGTTTGTCCTAATGGTGGGTTGTCTATTTTGTGGGAGTTATTCCTCCTATCTGATCAAAGGAGTAACCAAGCTGGAAACAGCCTCTGAAGCAAGGGTTCTTGAGAGAAGACCCCTCAGTCCCTGTCCCCCACGTTTGGCAATTTTGGGGGACTTTGTTGTAGTCACAGCAGAGATGAGTGGTCCTACTGACAGGGTGCAGGCCAGGGGGCTGCCCAACACCCTGCAGTGCATGGCGCCCCTCCCTCCACCCATCTCCATGTCCCTAGTGCAGGCTGAGCCAGTCTATTTCAGAGAGACCAGCTCATGCTACTCTCTGCCAGTTCTCTGAGACTCATGTGAGCCAAAGCAGCCTTTATTACTTGCCCAATTCTTGAGTCACTCTTGCGTGATGCACAACTGCATGACGACATAATAATGTCCAGGTGACTGCTGAAGAGCAGTGGAGTATACACCCGTAGGAGAAAGACTGGCTCATCTTTGATATTTGGCCACCTGAAAACCTCATTTGAAAAAACCCTAACCTGAGGTAATGGGAATGCCTATTTGAGTATTCTACAGAAGAGCTGCTTTCACATGCATCCTACTTGTTTTCTGTTTTGTTTGTCATTTTTTTTTTCTTTCTGTTCCCACCACCTTCTTCCTATATTGCTTCCTCCTCCTGGAACACCCTCCATCTCCCCCGATCCCCACTTTGTGCCTGTGAGATTTTTCAAACACACAGCCCTCTGCTCAACTTTCATGACCCTTCACTTACTCATTTACCAAGCTCCCCCTTCACTCAAGTTGCTTATGAATATCTCTCTCTTAATAGATTATGTTCTTGGAGAGCCAGGACATAGTTCAGCCAATCACACACGCATTACCTAATGAATAATCCCTGCTTTCTCCTAAACTCAAAAATTGTTTTTAAGAGATGTTAGCAGCACAGAGCATTCAGAAAGTTCTCGATTAAGCCTATAAAGTGAAGCTTGAAATAACTGTCTCTAAAATGTGACCAAATTTAATATTCCAGAAAAAAAAATTGCTAAATCTTGGGTTTTTTTTTTTTTTTTTGGAGGCAGAGTCTCACTATGTCATCCTTGGTAGAGTGCCGTGGTGTCTCAGCTCATAGCAACCTCAAATTCTTGGGCTTAAGCGATTCTCTTGCCTCAGCCTTCCAAGCAGCTGGTACAATGTGTGGCTATTTTTTTTTTGTTGTTGTTGTAGATGTCATTGTTGTTTTAGCAGGCCTGGGCTGGGTTTCAACCTGCCAGCCCCATCCCCCACCCCCATGGATGTGGCTGGAGCCCTAACCACTGAGCTATGGGCACCAAGGCTAAATCCTGTCCTTTAATTAGGCTTGAATGGTGGTTAAAACTAGAAGCCATCTTTTTTTTTTGAGTAAGAACCTTGAAAGAATCTTTCAGAAACAACTGAGAAAAGTGATTCTCAGAAGACAAGCAATGAGTTGACTAGTAAGCTCTGCTGGTAGGTTAAATAATAGCCCCCCAAACTTCCAGTTCCTAATCCCTGGAACCTGTTAATGTTACTTTATATGATAACAGGGACTTTGCAGGTTGATTAAGGATTATAGATAAGAAAATTGTCTTAGATTATCTGGATGGCTCCTGAAAGTAATCACAAGTGTCTTAGAAGAAGGAGGCAGAGTGAGATTTGAAGACACTGGTTTTGAAATTTAGGAAGTAGTTGTTAACCAAGGAGTACAGGAATGTAGCTCCAGAGCCTGAAAAAAAGCAAGGAAATGGGCTGGAGTCTCCCCCAAAATTACCCAAAAGAGCAAAGTCCTGCCAACATCTTGACTGAAGCCTTGTGAAACTCATTTTGGACTTTTAGCCTCTGGAACTGTAAGGATGTATGTCTGCTGTTTTAAATCTTGTTTTGTGGAAATATTACAGCAGCCAAAGGGGACTAATTCATCTTGATTATACATGCTTAGAGAAAAATCAACAAGATATGACCTGTTGGTGACTAAAATATTTAAATACACATCTATGCTGACTTGTCAAAAAGCGAACTTTTGTTCATGTCTGTTTACCGAAAAGGGGCAAAGAACCCTTCTGTAAAATCTACTGCTTCTAAGGCCTGTTGACTTGTAACTAAGATTATGAATGTCTGGTCCTGGAAAGGGCTGGAATGTTTGCAGCGAAAAAGTGGGCTGGTTTATTCGTTGTGAATCTGTTGGACAGAATTTATTTGTCCTTAGCAGCCATGGGTAGATAACCTCGGTAAGATCTTCCTGGTGTGGTTCTTTTTTTTTTTTTTTTTCCGAGATAAGAGTTTCACTATGTCACCCTCAGTAGAGTGCCGTAGCGTCACAGCTCACAGCAACCTCAAACTCTTGTGGCTTAAGCGATTCTCTTGCCTCAGCATCCCAAGTAGCTGGAACTACAGGCGCCCGTCACGATGCCTGGCTACTTTTTTGCTGCAGTTGTTAGCTGGCCCGGGCTGGGTTGGAACCCGCCAGCCTCCGTGTATGTGGCTGGAGCAGTAGCCACTGTCCTACAGGCACCAAGCATGTGGTGTGGTTCTAATAGACTTAACCAGTATGTACATAGCTCTGGGAGCATTCTGTGTGGACCACAAACACAGCTAAAAGATTTCTCTTTGTAAAAATCTTACTTCACAGGTAAAGTGACAATGGTAATGGGCAATGGTAGCCGCGTGTGCTTATGTGATTTTTTAAACATAATGCAGAAAGTTTTTAACCCACGCAGTTGCTTTTTGGTCTATATCGTCACGATACTGCTGTTCATCCACGGAGTGGCCATTTCTTGGCATGTAAGTGAGCATTTTACAAGTCTCCGGCCCGTGATCAACAGACCGTAATGGCCCCTAGATGGACACCTGGGAGCGGACGCCGGCACTGCTGGGGACACGTTGTGCCTGGCGCCCCGAGGGTGCCGAGAGTGGGAGGAAGGCTCCGGGGCTGGCCGGGCGCTGCCTGGGGGCTCTTACCCCGCGGACCACTGCAGCACGTCGGCAGGCTGGGTGCGGATGGCCGCCTTGGTGAACTGCTTCAGGATATCCGGCAGCTCCGGGGGAATGTGGATCTGCTGCGCGCAGAACATGGTGTCGGGAAGCGGCATCGCTCTCTGCCGACTGGGACCGGGCTGGGGAGAATCCAGGTGTGCTGCGGAGAGGAGGGGCGGCCCATCAGCTTGGGGCGCCTCCGGCCAGGGCCGCCCGCCCTCCCCAGGGGATAGGCCGACTTCGTAAGGCCCGCGCGGCGGGTAGGGGCTCTTACCCGCTCTTCCTCGGCCTCCTCGGCCTCCTCGGGAAATGGGGGCCAACCGTCGGTCTAGCGACACCCCAAGCCCTCTGGCTCGCGGGCGCTAGCCGCCGCTATTATTGCGCCTCAGTAGCCAGGCAACCGGGACGCGCCGGGCCACGCCCCCGGCCCGCGCACGCACACTCGCCCAGGATTGAGGCGAGGGGGTGGAGCCGGGAGGCGATGCGCTTGCGCAGTCGGGCTCCGCAATGCTTCGGCTGCTAACCGGTGGTTGAGAGCAGCGCGAGCTGGGCGTTCCACAGATCCACAACTGAATGCGGGCCGCGAGTTCGCAAAGTACCGCCCCTTGCCTTTTGCTGTGGTTACCTGAGGCTTGGAAGCGAGGTGACTCGCATCCTCTTGGGAAGAAAACCGTTGGGGTCGTCGGGGCTGGCGGTGCAGGGAGCATGAGCCCCCGAAGGGGTCGCCGGACCCCGCGGCCCCAGCAGCTTCTCCGGGGCGTCTCCCGCCTCGTGCCTACGCACACGCGGCTACCATTGCCCAAACCGCCCCTCAGCCGACACTGGTCTCGATGGGCAGTTTCCGGCTAAAACATTCTATTTATCTTGTTTTCCTAAGTGAGATAGGGTAGTGGAGTCAATCTGACTGGGTGTAGGGGAAATAAACCATTTACTGATGACGGTTTTAAGTCGAAGGGTAGGAGACATTTGGATTCTGGTAGATGCAGACCAGGGCAGCCAGCCAGGTGCGAGCCTGAGGTTAGGGGAGTCCCGCTGGCCTCTGCGGTGTGGTCGAGGCTCCGAGGCTGCCTCCCTAGTTGACCTCCAGGCAGGAAGAGGGAGAACCACAGTCATGGCAAGCCGTCCCTCCAGGGACCTGGGGTGTGTGTGGGCCTGATTTCGATCTTTGCCTTTGGGTCCACACACCCCCCAGATGAACACACACGCATATTTCCAGATTGACAGCACTAGCAAAAACTGAAACAGTCACTTTAAGTTTGATGACAGAGTGAAAACAAATCTCTTACACTGTTTAGGATGTGAACTAAAACTCTTACGGCTCTCCCCCCATGGCCCGCAGCTGACTGAACCTCTCTTGGCCAAGGGGATCTCCTCAAAGGGAATTGCTAGCCATGAGAAACATCAGGCATCTTGATCCTGTCCCTCGCTTCTTAGAGGTGTCCTTCGTGACTCATTAACAGTCCAAGGCTATGCCGGATATAACTTCAAGTCTTCAACATACACAATAAACGACTTGAGACTGGGCATACGGTCCTGTAGTTTGTCTCTGATTAACAAACCCTTATCTTTTTTTTTTTTTTTTTAAGAGACAGAGTCTCATTTTGTCGCCCTCAGTAGAGTGTCATGGTGTCACAGCTCACAGCAACCTCCAGCTCTTGGCCTTAGGCAATTCTCTTGCCTCAGCCTCCCCAGTAGCTGGGACTACAGGCCCGCCACAACGCCGGGCTATTTTTTTTGTTGCAGTTTGGCCCCCTGAACCCACCACCATCAGTATATAGGGCGGGCACCCTACTCACTGAGCCATACACGCCCAACTAACCTTTATCTAGCTCAGCATTCCTTTTCACTGACTCCTGATCTATTAGACTGAACCTCTTTCAGCCAATTGTCAGCAAAAGAATCTTTAAACCCACCTACATAACCTGTAAGCCCCTCTGCTTTGAGATGTCCCACCTTTTGGAGTCAAAGCATTCTATCCCTTCCATGTATTGATTTATGACTTTACCTGTAATTTCTGTCTCCTTTAATGTATAAAACGAAACTGTAACCCCACAACAGAGTCCACCTGCTCTAAGCTTCTTGGGTGTGGCTCCAGGTCAAGGACCTCAAATCTGGCTGAGAAAAGACCTCTTTAAATTATTTTACAGAGTATGGCTTCTTTTCCATCAACGGGACAATTCAGCACGAGATTTCTTGATGACTTAGCAATATTCTAGGAATTTATCCTACAGAAATACTATAAAAAATAATTTAGGCAGAGCGGCGCCTGTGGCTCAGTGAGCAGGGCGCTGGCCCCATATACCAAGGGTGGTGGGTTCAAACTGGGCCCCAGCCAAACTGCAACACAAAAATAGCCAGGCGTTGTGGTGGGCGCCTGTAGTCCCAGCTACTTGGGAGGCTGAGGCAAGAGAATCACCTAAGCCCAAGAGCTAGAGGCTGCTGTGAGCTGTGACGCCAGGGCACTGTACCGAGGGTGACAAAGTGAGACTCGTTTCTTAAAAAAAAGAATTCAGCAAAAGTGTTTATTATAGCATGTAATTAAATGGGTTAAGTAATTGTCTTTTGGAAAACTTAAATCATGGTCTGTCCACACAATAGAATACAACACAGCTAGAATTATTAAAAAATGAAGTAGCTACTTATGTATTGAAACCATGCCTTAAAGAGTTAAAAGAGGCTCGGCACCTGTGGCTCAGCGGGCTAAGGCGCCAGCCACGTACATCTGAGCTGGCGGGTTCAAATCCAGCCTGGGCCTGCCAAACAATGACGGCTGCAACCAAAAAATGGCCAGGCGTTGTGGCGGGCGCCTGTAGTCCCAGCTACTTGGGAGGCGGAGGCAAGAGACTAGCTTGAGCCCAGGAATTGGAGGTTGCTGTGAGCTGTGATGCCACAGCACTCTATCCAGGGTGAAAGCTTGAGGCTGTCTCAAAAAAAAAGAGTTAAAAGAAACCAATGACTACCAGAAAGTCTTGAGCTTACAGGATAGCAGATAAGAAAACAACAAAAATAAAAACCTCGGCTCGGTGCCTGTGGGCTAAGGCACCAGCCACGTACACCTGAGCTGGTGGGTTCGAATCCAGCCCAGGCCCGCCAAACAACAACAGCTACAACCAAAAAATGGCCAGGTGTTGTGGCGGGCACCTGTAGTCCCAGCTACTTGGGAGGCAGAGGCAGAAGACTGGCTTGAGCCCAGGAATTGGAGGTTGCTGAGAGCTGTGATGCAACAGCACTCTCTCCAGGGTGACAGCTTGAGGCTCTGTCTCAAAAATAAAAATAAAAATAAAAATAAAAATCTCTCTCCACTAGAGATAACAAACCTGGCTGAAATGAGTTAGAACCTAGAACCAATATAGACAACTGGAGTCTTAAGGTAAAAAGAGCTTGCTCATGTCACAGCCTGAATTTCTGCCCCGTGTTTTATACTAACTCCCCTCAGTCTGTACATGCAACCCATGAGGCGACATGAACAGATTAATTGCAAAAAAACACTTTCCAGTCACCCTCTTCTTTCCTTCCCCCAATCTGCTAATCCCAGAATCCAACCCTCCTTCAAACCTTTCTAATAAAAGGACTGCCCTGAAGCCAGAGCAAGAAGACAGGTTTCATCTGGCCTCTAGTCTCCATGTTAGTTGACCTGGAATAAAGCTCTTCTTTTCTCAAAAAGCCAGTGCCACGCATAGAATTGGCTTCTATCAAGTCTTCTGCTTCTATCAAGGCCTTTTGCTCCATAAGGAAAAGAGGTCCTAGAATAACATGAAAAAAAGCACCACGGATGACAATGGTTATATGTAGAATGATACTTTTATTGTGATAAATGATCCTGTGAATGTATACTTATGCAGAACACTGCCTGGAAGCATAAACAAAACTATTAACAGAAGTTGCCTCTGGAGAATGGGACCAGACTTTCAGGTTTTATTTTAGCTATATATACTTATTTTGATTCTGAATTCATCATTTATTTAATTACCCAGCAATACTTACTTAGTACCAAGTATGTAGCAGGGACTATTCTGGAAATACAGTTGCAATTGTTCTTTTTAAAATAGAAAACCTCTGGAGTTTACATTCAAGTGGGGAAAACACGCAAATATAAAAAAAGGTAAACTGTATGTTAAAGAGTACAAAAGAAAAAAATGCAGCAGGGAGAGAGTAATGTCCTCGTAGCTGCAATTTTAGATAAGCCTCACTGAGAATGACAATTCAGTAAAGAAATGAGGTTGAGGGGCACCTGAATAAAGAATTTTGGGGCATGACAAAGAGTAAGTGCCAATGTCCTGAGGCCTGACATGTTCTGGACGGAGGGAGGACACGAAGCAAAGTAAACACAGGTGATGGGGTCAGAGTAGAGAGGAAAAGGATGCCACACATCTTGCCTGGCATTGAAGGCCACTGTAGACACTGAGTGATCCACTGGATTTGGAACAGAGGACTGATATGATCTGACACGGCACAACAGAAACACTCTGGATGAAGGCTGAAAATCAAAAAAAGAGCAAGGGCAGAGGCGGCAAGCTCAGGAGAAACACAGATAACAGTGCCAGGATGGCAGCAGTGGACATGGCCAGATTCTATATTCTTTTTATGATAAAAGACTTGATCAGACTGGATATGATATGGGAAAAAGTTATCAATGGTTTTGCCAACATTTTTGTTAGCAACTTAATCTATCCAATTTTGCTTTGTAATTGAGATGCAGAAGTTTGGGGAAATGGCTGGTTTAGGGTAAATGTCTGAACCTAAGTTTGGGGTGTCTGGAAGATGTCCACATAGGTGGGTGCAAATACATGTCTGGGGAGGAAGATGGAATGTATCTGTCTACATTTGGGAGTTATCTTTTTTTGCACTATGCCACCCTCAGTAGAGTGCCATGGCATCACAGCTCATAGCAACCTCAAATTCTTGGGTTTAAGCAATTCTCTTGCCTCAGACTCCCAAGTAGCTGGGACTACAGGCACCCGCCACAATGTACGGCTATTTTGTGTTCAGTTGTTGTTTAGCTGGCCCAGGCCAGGTTCAAACCCACCAGCCTCGGTGTATGTGGCTGTCGCTGTAACGACTGTGCTAGGGCGCGGCCTGGGAGTGATCTTTAAAGCCATGAGACTGAGGAAACCAAGCCAACAGGTTAGAAGACAAGATGGAGCCAGCCAAGGTTAAAAAGGAGAGTCCAGAAGGAACTCCTGAGAGGAAGGAAGAAAATTAGGAGAGTCTAAGGTTCTAGGAGCCAAGAGAAATGGTTTCACTAGAGAGAGCAATCAACCACATGAGATGGGACAAGAAAGACAAGATGTGAGAATTAACCACAGTATTTAGATGTGGTCATTGGTGATCTCTACAAGAGTAATTCCAATGAAACACAGGCTGAGCAACCAAAATCTAAAATGGCCCCAAATCTGAAACTTTAGGAAATGCTCATTGGAACATTTCAGACTCGGGATACTCAAGCAGTAAAAAATACTCCAAAATTTAAAAAAATCTGAAATCCAAAATACTTCTGGTCCCAAGTATTTCAGACAAGTATTCAGCCTGCAGTTGGAATAAACACCTAATTGGAACAATTATAAGGGAATGAGAGGAAAAACGGGTACAGAAGATACAGATAACTCTTAAGGTACTTGTTAAAAAGGTAAGTGAAAAACAGCAATTGGAGAAAAAAGTGCGATTAACAGTTTTTAGTGGAAGAAATCATAGCAATGTGTGAATGATGCAGAAGGAAGAACTGCAGAGCAATACACTTGGGCAGGCCAGAGCCACGAAATCTAACGGAACCAATGGAGGGTGGATAGTTGTACGCAGCTATCCTCTTGCACTGCAGTCTACATCAAGGGCAGGCACGTGTTGGAGGGGACATTCACAGCCTGTTAGGAGCTCAGTTAGTTGGCCAGCACAAGTGGTGACAGAGTGGGTAGGTGTCATGCTGTGAACTTGTGACACTGCTGCTATCTTCTTCTTCGTGGTGAAATGGTAATAAAAGTCATCAGTCAAAATCAAGTGATACTCCAAGGAAAGAGAAGGTGTAAGGTAGTCTTTTACAAGAACATGTTATGAATAAAACATTACTTTTAAAAACTGAAGCATAATTTACAATAAATCATATAATTGTACAGTGTAAAATTTGCTGTTTTGACCTATGCATACATATGAAACTAGAACTACATCGAGACAGTGAACACATCCATCATCCACATTTCTTTGTGCTCCTTAGAAATCCCTCCAAGTCCCTCCTTTCAAGCCTTACCTCCACTGATCTTTCTATAGGTTTCCATAGATTACTTTGCAATTTCTGAAAGTTTTTACACATGAAATCACACGGCATGGCCTAATTATTTTCAGAGGTGTCTATGTTGCATATATCAACAGTTAATTCCTTTCTGTTGCTAAATGCTACCCCATTACATGGGTAATCACAGCTTGCTTATCCATTCACTTGTGAATGGGTATGTGGATTACTTCCAGCTTTAGACTATTACAAAATAAAGCTACTATGAACACTTAGGTGCAAGTCTCCCCATGGACATAAGCTTTCTTTTCTCTTGATTTTGTATTAAGTACACATAATTGCCAAACTGTTTTTCAAAGTAGTTGTATGACTTTATATTTCCTTCAGCAAAGTATGCCAGTTCCAGTTTCTCCACATCC
Organism: Arctocebus calabarensis; assembly: GCA_963573935.1. NCBI lineage: Eukaryota > Metazoa > Chordata > Mammalia > Primates > Lorisidae > Arctocebus > Arctocebus calabarensis. The sequence goes on from CAUYON010131862.1 coordinate 12,473, forward strand.
TCCCCAACACTTGGAACATCAGTGTTTTCAATTTTAGACATTCTAATAGTGGTATCTCACTGTGGTTTTAATTTGCATTCTCATAGTGACTAATTATGTTGAGCATCTCGTGCTTATCTGTAATCTATGCCTATTTACATATTTTGCCCACTTTTCATTTTTTTATTTTTTAGCAAATACCCTATTTCTGTTGGAATTTTACCCACTTTTTAAATGGGTTTGCTCATTATTCAGTTTTGAGATTTCTTTATGTTATAGATCCACATCTTTTATCAGGATGTTTTGCAGATCTTTCTGCCACTGTATGGCTTCTATTTTTTGTTCTCTTAATGGTATCTTTCAAGAAGAAGTTTTCAATTTTGATAAAATACAATTCATCAGCATTTTCCTCCATAGACTGTGCTTCTGTTGTGTCTACAAAGTCTTTGGTTAACCCAAGGTTGAATATGTTTCCCTTGGTTTTCTACTACCAGGGGAAGGGTTAGTTCAGGGTTTTTCCTGAACCCTTAGTTCAGGGTTTTTCGTTTAGGACTACAATCCACTTTAGGCTTAATTTTTGCAAGTGGTTAAGATACAGATCAATGTAACCTCACATCTTGTGTCCAATCATTTCAGCACTATTTTTTTTTTTTTTTTTTTGAGACAGAGCCTCAAGCTGTCACCCTGGATAGAATGCAGTGACATCACAGCTCACAGCAACCTCCAATTCCTGGGCTCAAGCGCATCTCCTGCCTCCGCCTCCCAAGTATCTGGGACTACAGGCACCTGCCACAACGCCCGGCCACTTTTTGGTTGCAGCTGTCATTGTTGTTTGGCGGGTCCGGGCTGGATTCGAACCTGCCAAGTCAGGTGTACGTGGCTGGCGCCTTAGCCCGCTGAGCCATGAGCGCCAAGCCTCAGCACCATTTTTTCAAGGCTTTTTTGAATCTTTATCAAAAATCAGCTATCCACACATGGGTGAGTCTGTTTCTGGACTCCCTACTCTGCTCCATCAAGCAAAGAACAAATAAGTGAATGAATGGGACTGCTGGATATGAAGCTTCTCTTCTTTTGGTATGTCCTAAAGAATTACTGAATAAACGTGGAGAAGCACAAAAATTCAAGCGTTGTTATATGTATACAGGAAGAAATTTCAAAAAGATAATTAAAGCAATGGAAAATGATGCAAAAGGGACCTTTACCTAGTGTTTACATTTGGATAATTTTAGAGAAGCGTGGTTCTTCTTTTTTAAGGCAAGCATGAAGTGTGGTTATGAGCGAAGCTAGACCACAGAAGGCTGAAAAGGGGGATGGGGTAGGGGGTTGCTTATATATACAAAACAGTAACAAGTAGGCTAGGGGCAGTGCTAACTCATACAATCCTAGCATTTTTGAAGGACAAAGTGGGAAGATTGCTTGAGACCAGGTCTGAGCAACAGGGACACACCGTCTTAGCCCCAACGTACCTGTAGTCCTAACTATTCAGGATAACACCCATCACACTCTATCCTAGGCAACAGATTGAGACCCAGTCTCTAAGAAAAAAAAAAATAGTAGTAGCTAGGTCATTACAGACTTTCCCAGGTGAATGCACTGTGCGCTCCCCATGGCATTTTACCCATACCTCTATCATAAAATCTTTGCTCATGCTTCTGTTCAACTAATTGAGTCTCTTGAAGGCAACATACCTCATTCAACTATGACGCTACATGCAAGGCCAGAAACAAGATACACACACACACACACACACATTGCCACTATATGTTTGCAACAAGAGTGACTGCAAACCTGGGCATGGTGGCTCACACCTGTAATCCTAGCACACTGGAAGGCTGAGGCAAGTAGATTGCTTGAGCTGAGGAATTCAAGACCAGCCCAAACAAGAATGAGACCCTATCTCTAAAACTACTCGGGTGTTGTGGTGGGTGCCTATAGTCCCAGCTACTCAAGAGGCTGGGCTCAGAGGATCTCTTGAGCCCAAGAGTTAGAGGTTGCTGTGAACTATGATACCACAGCACTCTACCTTGGGTGACAAAGTGAAACTGTATCAAAGAGTATCTGCAAACTAAAAAATAAATAAAGCACAATTTCTGATGTCACCAAATAGCTTCTGCAACGTGATTTATGATTCCTCATAGTATTCTGTCCAATGTATTTATTACTCACTCACTTAATGAACTCCCTATTTTGTTCCTTTTAACAGGAGATGGCTTGAGCCCAGGAGTCTGAGGTTGCTGTGATGATGCCATAATACTCTAACCAGGGGCAACAGAATGAGGCTCTCCCCAAAAAATAAAAATGAAGATTAAAAAAAAAACACAGTGGCTGCAAACTATGGGGTAAAGGTGGGGAAATTAAAGACCAGTTTCTAAACTCTATATAATTTTCTTTGCTGAAAAATTTCAACTTAAAAAATTAAAAATGTCTATGGTTCAAACAACACTTCCCCCACCACCTCTGCATTTAAAATAAATAAAATTGCAATTGACAGGGAGGAAAAAAACTCATAAAAAAATTCTGAACCTAAAAAGAAAGAAAAATTAGGAAGTCTCTGAAGTTAAAGTATCTCTTCAATTCAAGGTACTTAGAAGAAAACAAAAAAAAACATCATGCAATTATTTTCTTCTGGGACATATAGTCAACTATGTAAAATGGATTTCGTCATTTTACTCTACCAAAGTATCCATCAAAAAGAGACAAGTGAAGCTCTTACTTTCTGATCTTGCAGTGGAGGTGGAGAAGTGGGCACAAGATGAGGGGCTTCTGCTCTTCCCAGGGAAGATGATGTACAATTAAAGTTGGGGAGACAGGAAGGAGGGATGTATCCTCTGCAACTATACTTTTAAACTTAAAATAAAAGGGAGGGGACACAATCACATTTAACATAATTATCTTTCCTACCTAATTATTTTTTATTTAAAATATCTGGATTACTTACTATGCTAATAATGTACATTTCTGTAATTTTAAAGCAATCTTGCAACAAAGCAAAAACAAACCAAAAAACTAGGCTACAACTAACATTCACTTTATTCAATTTTGTTCTCTCAACTTAAAAGGCAATAAACAACCACATAAAAAAGGGAGCACTTTAGAATATATACACATAAAACAGGTCTGGGTATCTAAGGTGTTTAATAGAAAACTGACATCCCAAATAATGACGTGTTCTATTTAGTTCCTACAACAGTTATTCCTAGGCCTTAGTCATTACATTTTCATTTAGGTATTATGTTACTTTCATGACTACAAAATGAGGCACTCGTACAAAATAGACAGGAAAACATATATACTATCTTATCTTTATGTTATATTAATGCCAAAGACATTGTCAGGGATTATTTAGAAGAAGCCCTTACTAATGATAGCTATTTTTTAAAAAATGCCACAGGGTAGTAATAGGCCAAAAAGAAAACATCTGATTGAGGGGGCAAATTAAATAGATAAATTCAGACAGTTAAATCAATGAAGTTAGAGAATCTCCACAAATGAGGCTTTAATAATACTTTAGTGGTAAGACATTTTAGTATTGTTTTCTCTTGATGACTGAATAATTAACATTCTAAAAGAATATTTTAAACATAATCTTTTAATTTTACAATGTAAAAAACTTTTCACAGTAAGTAAAGAGCTTAAAATATTCAATCCTGAAAATGAAAATAAGTAACTTTGCAAAGTTTTAAAAAGTGCCGGTGTTTTTATAATGGCACCACCTTCTGTGTGTGTGCACGCAGTACAATGTAGAAATGTCCAGTGTTCCTTTTTTGTTTTGTTTTAAAAAGTCATCAATTAAACCTAAATTCAAGAATTACATTTTAATAGCATTTTGCCAATATAGAAATGACATATTTAAGATTAAATAATCTGAAAGAAAATTATTCTCTATTACTTGAATAAAGGAAAGAAAAAACACAAGACAAGAATCCACAGTAATAACGTGTATATTAAACGCTGAAATAAAAATTGATTTTTGTTTAGATCTAGAACTGAGATGTCCCATCTCCATTGTTTCTACAGAGAAAAGAAAAAAAAAAAATCACCTAAGAAAAATGGAGCTTTTTTAAGGCTAGCTACACACAAACTTCACATTGGCATTTTTCTTCAGTCCTCATCTCAACTATTAGTACTTAATAGTTTAAAAATCAAACATAATTTTCTAATAACAAACAACTGCACACTTCATACTATGACCATTTGATAACTGGTCATGTAAAACTAACTCCAAATGCTGATTTGTCTTCAATTTATAAATAGCAAAAATAAAGCAAAAAGTTCTTCTTTCCTAGCACTTTCTTGAAGACTGTTTTACTCAAATATAAAATGAAACAAAACTATACTATGATTATTTTTTTAAAAAGGTCTATGTGAAGAAGGGCAGCAATACTATAGCACTTTCTGAACTATGAGTTTTAAATATTTTTAAGATTATTGGTTAATAATAAAACTTGGATGCCACCCAAGCAAATATGTTGCTGGAAAATGCTTTCCTTATGAAAGCATTTATCTTACCAGAAACAATAGGACAAAGCACAATTGAAAAACTAGAGGGGAATTCTTAAAGTTCCATGCCAGTGGAGGGGGCGGTGTCAGGGACCTGACACCCACCCTCCACTGGCATGGGATTGTTAAGTAAGATCATATTAATTATCTGCCACAGAAATGGAGGGCAATGTTTTTGCCATTCCTATTGGATTTGTTTTCTTACAAAACATTTGATAAGATTTCATAAAATTCTGCAAGATTAAGAGTTTTTAACCTTTTGTAGTATCTGCCTAGATCTCTTTCTCTTAAAACAGATGGTTCCAATGACTCTATATCAACATTTACAAACTTTCAAAAATGAAAAAGAACCCAAATTAGAATTTGGGGCATGTCCAATTCAATATTCTTCTCCCAAAGAGAACAATGTAGATAGAAACACACCATGACAGGTGGCATTACAGTTTAAAATGCTCCCAATTTTTTACAGTAGGACTAAATACCTGAATAGAGGTAGGGTTAGCAAAGATCTTACTTCATACGAGAGAAAGGGCTACTACAAAGTGCCAAATAGTGTAACACTGAATCCTATTATCAAGCATTTCTTTTTTTTGATACTGATGTTTTTAAAAATATATTTTAAAGCAGTTGCTTACTAGTTAGGGAAAAAATTGTTGACGTATAAAACCACCAGAACATGTTGCTCTAGATTTTGGTAGCTTATATTTGGCCAACTTTCATATTTTAAAAATCCTTAGATTGTAGTCTCAGGATTTTAATTTAATACTATGTGAAAATTTTTTGATAATTTCTAAAGACCTATTGTTGTACACTTTCTATGAGAACTGCTAAAGTATCATTCAAAAACAAACACTATCCTTACAATATACCATTAGCATTAAACATCCAGATCATGTGTCCAACCAGTCTATTTCTCTAAACTTCTAACGTGAAGCTTTGGCTATAAGGGAAATCCAAGTTTGTTAAGTGTTCAGTTCTCTGAGATTTTACAGCACATTTCCAATAAAATACATTCCTATGTTAAAAGGCCAGCAAAGCCAGCTTCCTTCTGGGCAAATAAAATGAAGTTGGTTTTATTTGTAGTTTTTTTCTGTAAACAAAAAGCTTCGGAAACTTTGGGATTTACTGATGAAAAAGTAGGAGAAAGGTACTCTCTAATGTTTACCCAGTGATACACTAACTAGCAAGACTAGATGTTCTAACCAGTCTTTTCTAATGCTGTCAAGGACCACAACCACAGCTACACTTCACAAGCATCTCAAAATGTCCTAAATCTGGTATGATGTAGTATGGTGACATTATTCTGCAAGATTTATAAATCCTGCATGACTTTTGGCCACTGCTACCAAAAAGAAAGAGATAGCTGTGGCAGGGTGGGGGGGCTAAGAAAAAACTTCATTTGGACTTTTTCACTTTTTTCTAAGTGCAGACATGCCCCTAACAAGCACAGAAGCCCAACACCCAATGATGACCACTTAAGAATATTAAATTATCAAAATTAAAAGTAATCTCCTCAACTAGCACAAGATACTATACAATATTACAAATACAGACACATGAAAAAAAAAAAAACAGGCAGTAGAAAATGTACAACAGCTTTGGTGTTATACAAAAGAACTTCCAAAAACGACTTACAGTGAAGCACAAAGTTCATGTTTTCTTACCACAGGCACTCCACTGCTGATTTCTGCTGGTTTCCTTGAGTTCTTGGTAAGGTCTGAATAGCCAAGACAGAGCGTACAATTCCCTCAGTGAGAACACCAGCAACTGCACTACATAAGATAGCACTGCAAAGTCCTGCCGTGCACTAATGCTCTGTGGCATGTTTCCTGTTGAGATCACAGCAGGTCCAAAATAAAGTGACAACTAGATTTAATAAATTAATATACATTTTGTTTAAAGATGTACAATGCATATTCTGTTTAATCCAAGGTTTTAGGGGGTCAAGGAACTTCTATTTACACATATACAGATCTCAGACAGCAGTGATGTCAGAAGATGCAAGGAAGAGTAGCAGAGCCTTACACCGCTGCGCTCTTAATGCTGAGAACACAAGTCAAATACATTTAACTTAAAAACAATGCTGAGAGATCACTGGCAAAATCTCCAAAGAGAGAAGTCCACAAAAAAGGACACGTAAAGGCAAGGGGAAGGTCTAGAAGTTCAGACAACCACTTTATTCTTGGGACGATTGTGGAGGTGGAGGAGATGTGCCTTGCTTGCCAGATTTCCGTTCATAGTTCACGAGGCGTTGGCCCACAAGGTATCTAGGTTGTAGAAACAGGGTGGTTATTCTCTTATATAATCGGACATAGAAAAGTATACATACTCTTTCTAAGAACAGCTAGTGATATATACAATAGAATCTGCATAGTTAAACACCTCCTTGCACTGACCACCCACCTAAGTTGACCTAATTTTCACAGACCAAACATGCACCACATGTACCTATCAGTACAGTCGGCCCAGTCCCTTTTGCTGACCACCTCCATATGTTGACCAGTCTGTTACAGTCCCTTGAAGGGTCTACTTGCAAAGATTCTATATATATGATTTTTATTTATTTATTTACCTATCTATCTATTCATTTATTTATTGAGATGAGCGTCTCACTTATTTATTTAGATAAGTCTCACTTTTATTTATTTATTGAGATAAGAATCTCCCGCTTATTTATTTATTTATTTATTTAGATAAGAGTCTCACTTTCTTGCCCTAGGTAGAGTGCTATGCTGTCAGCCTAGCTCACAGCAACCTCAAACTCCTGGGTTCACGTGATCCTCCTGCCTCAGATTTCTGAGTATCTGGGACTATAGGCACCCACCACAGAACTTGGTTGATTTTTCTATTTTATGTAGAGATTGGGTCTCACTCTTGCTCAAGATAGTCTTGAATTCCTGAGTTCAAACAATCCTCCTGCCTCAACTTCCCAGAGTGCTAGGATTACAGGCGTAAGTAAGCCTCTACAATACTTTTGTAAGGCAAATCGTATCACCTATTCCTACTTAAAACCCTCAATGGTTAGGGAGGTTGACGGGTAGTCTAGGATGAACATATGCTAAAGGCACAAGGGCAGGCATCAGGCAAGTACAGCAAAGGCTAGAAGGCTTCCAATGCTATGCAGTAGACCTGGGCCTTCAGTCGAGGGATTACAGGTTTACATAAACTCAAGACACCTGGAGGCGGTGGTGGGCAGTACCGTGAATTTATGCAGTGGCTTTTTAATCTGTTATGGTTCAGGTTTTTTTTTTTTTGAGACAGAGCCTCAAGCTGTCACCCTGGATAGAGTGCCATGGCATCACTGTTTACAGCAACCTCCAATTCCTGGGCTCAAGCGAGTCTCTTGCCTCAGCCTCCCAAGTAGCTGGGACTACAGGCGCCCGCTACAACACCAGGCCATTTTTGGGTTGCAGCCGTCATTGTTGTTTGGTGAGCCCGGGCTGGATTTGAACCTGCCAGCTCAGGTGTAAATGGCTGGCGCCTTAGCCCATTGAGCCACAAGGGCTGAGCCATGGTTCAGGTTTTATAAAACAGCTCAGTGGACAGATCTGTGAAGACTAACAACTCAATCACCAAAAAGCTAGGTAGGGATGAAAGTAAGACCTAAAATGTTTGGGAGGTGCCTGTGGCTCAGTGGGCAGGGTGCTAGCCCCATATACCAAGGGTGGCAGGTTCAAACCTGGCCCCGGCCAAACTGCAACACAAAAATAGCCAGGCGTTGTGGCAGGTGCCTGTAGTCCCAGTTACTTGAGAGGCTGAGGCTAGAGAATGGCCTACGCACAGGAGTTGGAGGTTGCTGTTAGCTGTGTGATGCCACATCACTCTACCGTGGGCGATAAAGTGAGACTGTCTCTACCAAAAAAAACAAGAAAAAACCCTGAAAAGTTCTAGTTCTAGGAAAAAAATGAGAAATGAAAAGGACAGATTTCACTGAGGTCAAAAGGGAAATGATATGACAGTCACTACAGGAGGTAGGACACTGCATTCAATAACAGAACAGTAAGTGTTCCTAACTTACATATATAATGAAGGAAAGAAGGTGATGATAAAGGGTGGAGGCTGTAGAACAAGATGCTGTGGCTGCAGTGATAAGGCTGTAGAGTTACCACAAGAAGAGGGCATCTTTCACAACAAGGCAGGGCAGGAGTTATGAAGGAGGAAGTTCACTGAAGATCTACTTCACTCAATGTGAACAGATAACGTGGAGCTGAACCCTGAAGGACATAGGGTCATAGGGTGACAAAGCTGGTGCAAATGAGCTATGGGGGGTGGGTGTAAGCGTGCAAGGGCACCCATTTGGAGGCAGCAGTGCAGATCAAGGAGAGTAGCCAGTAACAACTTGCGTTTCTGAGGTGACTAGGGGATAGTGAAGTCTGTGCTGGGGGGCAGGTGGGGCTCAGTTTACTCAGCGGGGAAGGAGCCCCAGTTCTACAGGACTGCTGTAAGGAAGGGAAAACATGTGGAGCCCTGACAATGAGGGCCAGACTTGTGTTAGAGGCTCTGTGAGGTAGCTCTTACTTTTCACCATGACTCTCTCTCTTTTTTTTTGTAGAGACAGAGTCTCACTTTATCACCTTCTGTAGAGTGCCAGCCCAACCTCCAACTCTTGGGCTTAGGTGATTCTCTTGCCTCGGCCTCCTGAGTAGCTGGGACTACAGGCACCGGGGCCAGGCCGAACCCGCCACCCTGAGCATATGGGGCTGGCGCCTTAACCACTGAGCCTCAGGCGCCGCCCCTCACCATGACTTTCTCTACCCTGACTTTCATCTATCACACTTTTGTCAAGGCAGACCTAAGGAGAAATTCTGGTAGTTTATGTACAGTAACTCACCATAGCCACTCTGTAAAATGTGCACTAATCCTACTGCCTCTACCCATGTCTCACTGCTTAATCTCTTTTTATTTTTGTCTTGACAATTCAAGTATTTTTTTTTTAATTTCAGATTTAAAATTGCCATATATCCTTACATTGTGCCCAGGTTAGAGCACACCAATTCCCCTCTCTTCCTTTTCTCCTCCCCAACTTGAACTGAATTGGGTTTTTCTCCTGTGTGAGCATGTATTAGTTCATCTACTGACTTCATATTAGTATTGTGTACACTGGATACTTGCTTTTCCATTCTTGTGATATTTTACTAGGAAGAATGCTTCAACTCCAGTCAGGAAACAATAACAATTGTTAACACTTCCTTACCCTACTTTTCCACAAACAGTGCTTTTTTTTTCTTTTTTTTAACTGTGAGGCGTTTATAAATGTTTTAAATGATGACAACTGAGCAATATCTAACAAAATACACAAAGCCATACCTGACACAAAGTGATCACCAAACATATCAGTATGTGCCAGGAATGTGGTCAGTGTTGTGGCAATGAGAAAGTGAATAAAAAGTATTAGAAAAAAGTGATGTTTATTAATTTGCTCAAATCCAAATCTTCTTTGTGGCAGACAAAGAAGGTTCTGCATTCAACTCTCTCTACCCTCTCACTTTCCAAGCCCACCACACACACACTCTCTCAATCTCTCTCAGCACCTCCTACAGATCCAACACTGTGCTAGACAGTGTATGTACAATGGTAGGCAAGATAATCCTTCTCCAAAATCTATAGTTCGTTAGTTTTCTGCAAGAGGCATAGATGACAAAAGAGAAGAGTACACTGGGTTGCAGGGAAAGCAGAAAATAGAGAACGAAAAATGGTAAGAAGTAGGAGGGAACGGACCGAGAGGGTGGGAACGAAGAAAAGCAGGAAGCAGGCGGAAAGCTCCTGAGAGCTTGTCTCATTTGTCATTCTGTCTCAAGTACCTACTCTTCTGCCAAAATAAGTAATAAAAACCAATTTTCATCACTAACGATACCATTTCTCCTTTCTTTGTATACTGACTGCCCAAGTGTACGTGTATATTTTACTCTTAGTAAATGCTTTGGAGAAGCCCTGTACACTTTGAATTTCATTCTTAAAAATACTCTGAGTCCTCAGAGTAAATAAATTGAATATATAATTTATTGTACAAAGTGGGGCACACACAGGTAAGAAGGAGTGCTGTTAGTCATAACACACAAGCAGCAGGTATAAACTGGGACCACCCAGGCACACTGGGGTGGATAGTTATAACTCCCTCTCTGTGCTAGACACCACCAAAGAAGAGGATTAGGCCTGTTCATTAGAACATGGAAAGCCTAATGTTATCCCAGGAAGGTGTTTTCTTTGGCTGTCCTCAATCTCTCACTGAGATCAGTGACAGAGTTTTCAATGTTTCTGTTTCCACAAAACAGAGCCCCAAGACACTTCTGCAGTAACTTTAGGATCTCTGGGATAATCAGAATATCCTGGTGATCCATAGTTACTAGAGAGGCTTATATAGGCACTGCTAGTTTCTAATACAGATTTATTTTCACTTAAAACTATTTAACATACTGTCAAACAAAAAGAAAACACGCCAGCCACATACACTGGAGCTGGCAGGTTAAAATCCAGCCCGAGCCCACCAAATAACAATGACAACTACAACCAAAAAATAGCCAGGCGTGTGGCAGGCGCCTGTAGTCCTAGCTACTTGGGAGGCTGAGGCAAGAGACTTGCTTAAGCCCAAGAGTTGGAGGTTGCTATAAGCTGTGACGCCACAACACTCTACCGAGGGCAACAGCTTGAGACTCTGTCTCCAAAAAAAAAAAAAAATTGAAAACAGACTAAAAAACTATTTGGAATTGGTGTTTTCTTCCCCCAAACTAGTTTCTCTCACTCTTTTCCAGCTCTGTAAATGACAAGTCCATATTTCATGTTGCTCTAGTCAGCTGAGTCCTTGATTGCACTTTCCTTTATGCCATTAACAACCCAATCTGTTGGCAAATTCTGTAATCCTACCTCAAAAAAAAAAAAAAGGCTTGGCACCTGTACTTAGCAGCTAGGACACCAGCCACATACATGGTAGCTGGCGGGTTTGAATCTGGCCCGGGTCTGCCAAGCAACAATGACAACTGCAACCAAAAAATAGCTAGGCCTTGTGGCAGGCGCCTGTGGTCCCAGCTACTTGGGAGGCAGAGGCAGGAGAGTCACTTAAGCCCAGGAGTTTAAGGCTGCTGTGAGCTGTGATGCCACCGCACTCTACCCAGGGTGATAGCTTGAGACTGTCTCAAAAAAAATTCCCACCTCAAAATATACTGAGAATCTGAGCAGTTTCCCTCCTATGATTTATCACTTTAGACACAAAAATTAAGAAATGATAACACAAGAGTGGCTAGAAAAATGAAACTTTGGCTTACTTGTCATTTTTAATATGTTCATAAAGGCGCTTAAACTGGCGGACCTGGAAGGATAAGATTCCCATCAATACCACGACCATCAGTAAAAATGGATAAATCCGTCGGTGGACTAAGTTTTGCATTTCCGCAGTAACACCTGTAAAACCAAAAGAAGAACTTTATGTGTAATAACAGTGACAAGTATGTCCTTTCCCTAGGAAGCATGGCCTGGGGAAGGGTAGAGCACACTTTTAAGGTAAGCTTTCTTTTTTTTTTTTGAGACAGAGTCTCAAGCTATTACCCCTGGATAGAGTGCCATAGCATCACAGCTCACAGCAACCCCCAATTCCTGGGCTCAAGCGAGTCTCCTGCCTCCGCCTCCCAAGTAGCTGGGACTATAGGCACCCACCACAACGCCAGGCCATTTTTTGGTTGCAGCCGTCATTGTTTGGCGGGCTGGGCTAGATTCAAACCCACCAGCTCAGGTGTACATGGCTGGCGCCTTAGCCCGTTAAGCCACAGGCACCAAGCCTTAAGGTAAGCTGTCTAAGCCCTAGGTCTGTTGACTTTTTACAATCTATGTGGGTCATGAGCCCTTCCCTTCCTGACACCTGTCCTTTCCTTTCTCCTCTGAAAAATGCAGGAGCTGGATTAGATGACTACTAAGGTCCCTCCTAGCTCAGGTAGGATTCTTATGCTCCATAAGCAGTGGTGTCATTTATATATTTCAACCACTTTACAGTTTACAAACACAAACAAAAACTATGGTTACATAATGAAAAATATGTTCTGCAAACCTTTATAACACTCTGATACTTGTTCATCTATATTTATCTCATGAGATTTACCTCTTCGTTGTCTGGGGGAGGACAGAAGGAGGATTTAAAATCTGAGGAAATATTTCTGAGGAAATAAAAAAAACTGTTGCAATGTGCTGTAATAAAAAGAGCATGAGCTTTGCAATTGAGCCTAGAGCCTGAATTTTGCTCTTAATTGTTGAAATCTAGACCCTGGGCAAGACTTTGAAGTTCAATGAACCTCAATTTCCTTATATGTAAAATGCAGTTGATAAAAAACATATTCAAAGGCCATTGTAAGAATATGAGAATTATGTAAAGCATCTAAACCAGTAAAAAAGTGCTAAAAATGTTCAACTACTTTTTTCCCTTCAGAAGTCTTTCCAACAAAGCTCATTTAAAATTTTTAATAATGGGGCGGCTCCTGTGGCTCAGCGAGCAGGGCGCCGGCCCCGGCCGAACTGCAAAACAAAAAAATAGCCGGGCGCTGTGGCGGGCGCCTGTAGTCCCAGCTACTAGGGAGGCTGAGGCAAGAGAATCGCTTAAGCCCAAGAGTTGGAGGTTGCTGTGAGCAGTGTGACGCCACGGTACTCTACCCAGGGCGATAAAGTGAGACTCTGTCTTTACAA
>CAUYON010131863.1:0-15991 GCA_963573935.1 Arctocebus calabarensis
CCAGGCGTTATGGCAGGCACCTGTAGTCCCATCTACTTGGGAGACAGAGGCAGGAGACTTGCTTGAGCCCAGGAATTGGGGGTTGCTGTGAGCTGTGATGCCTTGGCACTCTACCTAGGGTGACAGCTTGAGGCTCTGTCTCAAAAAAAAAAAAAAAAAAGAAAAGAAAAAAGAAATATTTAGGTGTCTACCTAACAAAGGGAGTGAAAGATCTCTATAAAGAGAACTATGAAACTCTAAGAAAATAAATAGCTGAAGATGTCAACAAATGGAAAAACATACCATGTTCATGGTTGGGAAGAATCAACATTGTTAAAATGTCCATACTACCCAAAGCAATATACAATTTTAATGCAATTCCTATTAAAGCTCCATTGTCATATTTTAAAGATCTTGAAAAAATAATACTTCATTTTATATGGAATCATAAAAAATCTCAAATAGCCAAGACATTACTTAGAAATAAAAACAAAGCAGGAGGAATCATGCTAACAGACCTAAGACTGTACTATAAATTGATAGTGATGAAAACAGCATGGTACTGGCACAAAAACAGAGAGGAAGATGTTTGGAACAGAATAGAGAACCAAGAGATGAACCCAGCTACTTACTGCTATTTGATCTTCGACAAGACTTTTAAAAACATTTGGTGGGGAAAAGACTCCCTATTTAACAAATGGTGCTGGGAGAACTGGCTGACGACCTGTAGAAGATTGAAATTGAACCCACACCTCACCACTAATAAAGATAGACTCACACTGGATCGAAAATTTAAACTTAAGACATGAAACTATAAAAATACTAGAAGAAAGTGCAGGGAAAACTCTTGAAAGAATTGGCCTGGGCGAATACTTTATGAGGAGGCCCTCCCAGGCAATTGATGCAGTATCAAAAATACACTTCTGGGACCCATTTGAAGCTTTTGAAATAGACTCTGAAGGGAGATAACAGCAGTTGTCCCAGGTGGTACATTCTATCAGTAATAATTTTCTTCCTTTGAGACAGAGTCTCACTTTGTCACCCTGGCTGGAGTGCCATGCTGTCATAGCTTACAGCAACCTCAAACTCTTAGGCTCAAGTGATCCTCTTGCCTCAGCCTCCCGAGTAGCTGAGACTACAGTAAGCTACCACAATGCCCTGCTATTGTTTTAGAGATAGGGTCTCACTCTTGCTCAGGCTTGTTTCATACTCCTGAACTCAAGGGATCCACCCACCTCAGCCTCCCAAAGTGCTAGGATTACAGGTGGGAACCACCACAACGAGCTATAAATAAGACCTCAAGGCCTGAGCTCTTCCCTTGATACTGCCATTCCTTGATGGTGAGTTTCTGTCATCTACTCCTTTAGTCCCTCTTCCCAAGCTGAGACTACTTAGGGTTCTGGTCCCCATGGCAGAACTCACGAGCAGCAGTGTTACTGAGCATCCCTGCAGAAGGTTGGCCTCTTCAGGAGACATCTAGCCAGAAAGTAGAAAATAGGGAATGACACTTGGAGACCAACAGAATTTGGGATCAGTTTTCCCATTCACCTCCTGAGTTACTCAACAATTATCGACCACATAAGAGACTACAGCCTTGCAACTATGGTAAAGGCCAGAGCCAAAGAAAGGCTGCTAGTAGTCACTCACACCGTTTTATCCTGCCAGACTCGTATAGCCTAGGATGACACATATGTTATTGAGTCCTCATTTTACATTTGACAGCCTCAGAAAGATGAACTGGCTTGCCCATGATCACACATTTAGTCGGTGCATGGGCCTGTCCCCACATTCTCAGTGGCCACGTGTGTCATCTCTCCTCATCCTCAGCCACACAGACACACAGGCACACCTTGCTGAACTGCTCCTCACACAACACACAGACACCAGGCACACCTTGCTGAGCTGCAAGTGTTTTATTAGGGACAGCCTAACAAGGACAGCATCATATGAGACAGGTGTCTGGATACCAGCTTCAGGTGGGATGGAGAGCAGAGCGGGAAGATGGTGCTCACTTCAGACATGAGTGGCAAAGATTCATTTTGAAAAAGGGTTCAGTTTAGAAAGTGCTTTTTTGATACCTTCTTTTAGCTCTTTTCCTGCAACGATGAGGCATTCTTGACTAAAGGCGATGGAGCCCCGGGGGAGAGCTGGGAAAGAGGTGGCTGCAGGCAGTTCCTGAAACCGCAGCAGGGCTATCCAACCCCCACCCAGCAGCATCCCACTCCTCATCCACAAGAATGAAAAGTTCCTCTCTGTGATTTAGCTCCACCCCACAGAACCTCTGGCCCACATGCCCACCCTGCTGAGGGAGCTGCAGTCAGTCAAGCTAGGATGAGGATGACTGCTCAACTGCCCGAGCACAGGTGTTAGGACGGAAGCTGAACAATCACCCCAGCCAGGGAAGGAAGGAGATGAGAGGGTTCTAGAGGGGAAGAGAGGGGGAAGGTGGCTCAGCCTAGTTTTTTGGGAGGCACCTAAGACCCATGCGTCAGATGTATAGTGAATAGAATGTCTATGCATATGTCATAAACAATTTCATTTGTCCTGTGTGCATAGACCAGCATAAGGAATTCTGTTACTTGAAAAAACTATCATTTTGCAAAATCAGACACTCAAAAAAAGATCACTTTAGGGAAAATAGCATGAGAGACAGACTATTCAAAACATATATAATTGTGTGACAAGTATATAATTGTGTGACAAGAACAATAACAACAGCAGCAAAAAGCACATCAGTGGCCAGGCCACTCAGGGATGCTGAAGTGAGAAGATCACTTGACACCCGGAATTGGACACCAGCCTATGCTACATAGCAAGACCCATCTCTACAAGAAATACAAAAACTTAGCTGGTCGCAGTAGCTCATGCCTATAATCCTAGCACTCTGGGAGGCCAAGGCAGGAGGGTCACTTGAGCTTAGGAGTTTAAGACCAGCCTGAGCAAGAGTGAGACCTGTCTCAACTGAAAATAGAAAAATTAACTACAAGTCATGGTGGGTGCCCATAATCTTACCTACTTGGTGGGGTGAGGCGGGAGGATCCACTGAACCCAGGAGTTTGAGGTTGCAGTGAGTTATGATTCCACTGCACGCTAGCGCAAGCAACACAGCAAGAGTCAGTCTCAAAAAGAAAATAAAAATAAAAATAAAAAAGGTTAATCAGGAAATATATTGGATAATCCTGGTGAACAGTGGCGTGTAACTAAAAGCTGCCTCCAGCATCAAAATCATAGGGATCAATTCTGGCTTTTGCACCGTGAGACAATAGAGATGGAAGTGAACTCCATCTGAGCCAGTAAAGTAGCAATCAAGACAGTCACCAGCAGAAGTGAAACTAGCCCACAAGCAGAGGTCTTACAAGGCCAGGGCCTTCCTCCTGGGAAGGGAATCCAAGGGCAGATCCTCATTTTTAAAATTTGTAAAAGATAGAACTTACAGAGCTCCCACCTATGCAGGAGCTGAACTGAGAAATTTCTTTGCTGACAAACATTAAAAATTCTACTCCTGCTGTGTTAGCTCCCCTAGGAAAACAATCACAGGAGTCTCACGGATATCCTTCCCCTGTTTACCAAATGTGTGTAAGCTAATTGGTGTCAGAGGAATAGGTGTTGTGGCAGAACAGGGTGGACGTGCAGGTGGCCTGTTGTCACATATTATATGTCCTGAAGGTTGGAGCAGATTGTTGGTAGATCATGTGTGTTGTGTATCACAAGATTGTGTGGTCTGTTCGTATGGGGTACATTACGGTGTGCTGCGTGTTGAGTGGGCAGGGTAGGCGTGGAGAGGAAGTTACCATGGTGATCACATCCAGAGTCTTGGCTTTGATATCCCCCTCATTGAAGCATTCCTGGACTTTTTCAAAGGCTGACTTTTCTGGTTCAGTAGCATTGACCTTATTGAGGTTGGTGTCCAATATCTGCTTGTCTCCAAGAGCAAATGAACCAGACTTCATGGAAAAGAGGGCAAGCTTCTGCTGAAAACACACACAAGAAAACACCTCATTAGAAAGTATCCAGGGTAGGATCCAGGGTAGGAGGGGTTGAGGTTCTCCATGTCCCCAGTGTCTCTTGGGTGACTTCCTGCAGAGAGGTGCCCTCTCCCAGGACTGCTGATGTCCCAGAGAGCACCCTCTCTAGGGGGCACTCCCAGAAGGAAGGAGCAGTGAGAGAGGCCAGAACTAGCAAGCCCTCTATCCCTGACCACCGCCCCAGGCACATCAGCCTGCTGTGCTTTCACCCTTCAAATAAGCACCACTGTTCCCCACTCATTCTCCCCACTGTGTGCTTAGCTTCCTGCAGGCCTCCCTCTTCCCACCGCTTTCTGCACTCAGGTCTTCTGCAGGTCTCCAGGGGGATGACCTCCCAGATGCCCCATAAATACCTAGAAGCTGCTCTGAGATCTGGAAGGCCAGAGGGAAGTAGAGGAGGGTGAGGTGTGAAAGGCCACCTCTTCCCTCCTTCCCACTCTCACCTGCCTCTCAGCTCTCTGGTCACCAGCAAGGCCAGCATAAGCAGTACCCCCTTCATCGTGTTGGCTGCTAGAAGGCTCTCCTCAGGACAGGGTTTCTGCTGCCTTATACACTGCTGGATCCCTGAGCCTAGCTCACGCCCCTTCCAGGAGCTCCAAATACCTGTGGCATGGGACAAGGAACATATGATTCCTTTAGACCCTCTCTCAAGAGCAAAACTCTTGGAGACGGTTGTCCTAATGCTGTTGACTTTTGGAGAGAGGAGGTTGAATCTTTTCCAAAAAGCAATGGAGTTGATGGAGTTGATCTTTCTAAGGTCAACAAATACTCTGTTGTCCCAGCCACAAATGTCATCTCTGTCTCCTGGCCACATCCTTCCCCCTCCTATTCTAGCCCTGAATGCAATATTCTCCTCAAATTGACAAATGAAAGTCATAGAAGGAATCAAGGACAAGGCTGTGTCACTATAGGTGGCCAAAAGATGATCTAGAAAACTGACTTTTGCCTGAGTTAAACTCGTAGGGAGAAGAATGGGGATCTGGGATTGACAGGAGCCCCTTGAACATCTTAACAGCTGCCATCTCTGGATTGGGCCCCAAGGACAGGTGGATGCATCTTTGGGTTCTGAGTCACTCTATGCCAGGGAAGTGCCAGAACTTCTGTCCACAAGTTTTCTTCGTCAGGGTCTGGTGATGCTCTCCTTTTCCTATGAACTGCATCATGCCACCAGCTTCCCTCTTACCCTTTCGGGAGCTAATCCCCGGGCCCCTTCTTCACTCCTTGTGGCTCCAGCACTGTCTCTTTTCCTGGTTATCTCACCGTTCTCCATCAGCAAAGAGAGCCCATAAGGGGTGGATCTACATAGTCCATCCAGTAACATCAGCAGCACCCCCTAAGCTATCCACATCTCTACAGGCCACTGTGGGCCAGAGCTTTGTAGACTACAGTTCCAGGTCAACTAGAGAGGTGACACTTTGTCTGCTTAGCCTCTCAGGAGCTCAAATCAATCTTCTACCCTAGGAAAGCCGTTTGTAGGCACTGACAAGATGAGATTGTTCATGAGCACTGTAGCAGGAAGAAGCCTGAGAAAGTTCCTCGTGGTGAAATCTAGGACAGTATGAGCATCAAAATAAATGTATTCTTGGATTGTAAGCCAGAGTGTAAAATGATACAGGGTTAGCCCTCTGTATCAGTGTGTCCTGCAGCTGTGGATTCAACCAACTGTAGATTGAAAATATTTTTTCAGATTTCCCCAGCCCCATATGCCAGAGGTGGCGGGTTCAAACCCAACCCTGGCCAAAAACTGCAAAAAAAAAATAAAAAATTTTCGTTGTTGGACATAAATTTGCATTTAACAGTACTGACAAAGGATTTTCTTGAACTATAGTGATGGTAGTGAATACTTGAACTACTTCTTTCTAAATCCATTTTATTTGCCACCCTAAATGTCCAGGCAAAATGACATCTCAGGCTAACTTTGATTCTTTTAGTTGGAGAGTCTCTTAAAAGCCATTTAGCCCACCCTTCTCAGTTCTGTATGTGAGGAGCCAATGGGCTTTCATTTATCCTCGGGGGTGAGTGGGAACTCCACCACGTCCCCCTTCCTTGTCCCGTCCCCTCTGAGGTCCATTAAGGTAAACGGTAATCTGGCTTTTTTTCTGGTCAACATACTGATAGACCTTCTTTTTAATTTGATGAAGATCATATTACTTCTATTTTGAGTGAGAAGAATCTTATTTTAAAACTCCTTTATGTGAATTACCAACAATGGGAAGACATTGTTTCAAAGGAAGATATTGTAGCAACCCAGAATTCCTGGGAATGTAGTAATAATTGTGAAGGAAAACATAGGAGTCTTTTCTTAAAATTCCCAATATATTCACACTTTCTGGTTCCTTACTCCAATTGCTGAAGTTTTTAAACTATTTTAACCTAATATTTTTGTTATCAACATTTCTTTTAAAGTGTTCCTTTTGACACTTAGTTACTGATTTTCCTGGCTTTGACATATTAAATAATCTGTGAGATGACATGTGTATTTTTCCCAAAAGCTGATTCTCATAAATTTGACTAGCTGAGTTCTTTTGTTTGTTTTTACTTACTAAAATACCTGGCACACAATATACCAAAACCTAGACTGATAGTTTTATATAAATGCTCATGACTTTGTATCATTAATACAATCATTGACTATGTATAATTTGTTCAATAACTGTATGTATGTAGAAAGTGAGTTATGAATTAAAAAAGAGTGAAAAAAAAAGAAAATGTATTAAAGAAACTTGACCTTACTTAAGATTCCAACAACTTTAGTTTTTGTCTAAAACACTTCAACACCATATAAATTCTGCAGATACATGCTGTACTGCCTGGTAGTTTTACATTTGAATACGTTAGGAAACAATCAACTTTGACTAAAAAAAAAAAAGTTTTCAGAGGCTTTCAGTGTCCAAGAATAGTGGTTAAAGTAGATCTTTTCATTCAGAAAAACATTAATATTGTCCCTGATTTTTAAAAATCACAATAAAACTTCTAAATTATTGTTACTGTGCAATAGAACAACTTGGGATAGCTTCTATTTCTGTCCAAAATTCATGGAATAGATAATTTGATCCACACAAGTGAGTAAAATTAACCTTTGACATTGCTAGTTCACTAGTACGTGACAGATGCAAGGATATTCTGCAAAGTTCCTGCTGTTGAATTATACAGTGAATGGCAACAAGACTTAAATGACTTACCTATAGACCATTTTTATGAATTTATCCAACTTAGCCTTCTTCTTCTTTTTTTTTTTTTTTGAGGCAGAGTCTCAGTCTATCACCCTGGGTAGAATGCCCTGGTATCATAGCTCACAGCAATCTCAAACTCTTATGCTCAAGCCTCTGAGTGCCCAGCTAGTTTTTCTCTTTTTAGTAGAGATGGGGGTCTCACTCTTGCTCAGGCTGATCTCTAACTCCTGAGTTCAAGAAATACACCTCCCTCGGCCTCCCAAAGTGCTGAGATTAACAGGCCAGGATTTTTCTGTTCCATACAGGCAGTCCTCACTTTGCACTAAATTACACAAACTTTGGTTATTTACTTGATATTAATACAAATCCCCGATAATATGGGTGTAATTTCATATTAGCTGTGAGTAATTGAAATAAGTACAAATATTGCTGCCAGCTCTTCAGTTCAGAAATCGCCGTGTAAATAACAGACATGCTCCATGATCAGCGGACCGGACGGTCATGTTATTTTGCTCAAAATCTGTCACTATCTATCATTTACTTTCCCCGCAGCCAGTAAACCATGTAGCTATGTTGCTTCTTTGTCCCACGGTAATAAATCCATGTGGCAGTTTTTTAAAATGCATAATTGAAAGAGGGCCAAGAATGATAAAAGTGCAGGAAAGAAACCAAAAGCCTAACAATGGAATTGAATTTCACTACTCTTGACCTGTTGTGATCTCTGAGATTTGTTTCCTTGTCTAGTATGTGTTGATGGGTATTTCCCCACTTTCTAGGAGTTTCCTACCATACCAGTGCCTGGCAGCATTCAGATAAATACTTGAGGGGGACTTCTACAGATCTTAGAGAATCTTCCTCTGTTCCTTTCCTTTCTGGTACTCTGTTGTACAGCTGCATAGGCCTTGTTTCTTCCTATATTTCTAATTTCATCCCCTTACCTTCAGGAGACTTCCAGGTTCCATGTAGGTCCTCCCTTCACATAGCATGACCTTGAAGTTTTCTATAGGCAATAAGATGGGGCAGTTATAGGGTGTACTTTGTATGTTGCCTTTCCATAATTTAAACGTAACTCTCCCACATTCCTTCATGTACAATATTTTCAGAATGTTATTTCATGTATTTTTTGAGGTTTCACAATCATGTAACTAAGAATAAATCTGTTCCCTGCATCTTGATTAGAAACAGAAGTCACATGTGGCATCTTTTGATTTGTTATGTGCGGAATTAATTCTGCTATCTAAAAGAAAATTGTGGTATAGCAAAAGATATTTAAAATGTTATAAATTAAGGAAGCAAAATTATAAATCTTCAGGGAAGGGCAAAAGTCTAGAATATTTGTATGTGAACAAAGTTAAGTTACCTGCATAAAATAACTCTGTATAATTCCATTCTTTCTTCACCAAAGGTGGAAGGAAAAATAAAAGAAGACCTTGAAGACCTGAATGAGGAAATCAAGAAAACAGCTATTCAAATTTGAGCTGAGATTAAAGTCTATCAAACAAAGTTTTCATCAGCATGAGGGTGGGAACCCAACTTCTGTACATCTTCGGATAAAAAGAACCCACCCCTTGGAGCTGTCTGAGATGTCTGTGGAGACCATAGCAGAGTGAACTAAATCATAGAGTCTGTGTTGGGAGTGCAGCACAGGAGCCCTTACGGTGCCCACTGGAAATCAGTGGGAGGACTGCCAGGGATGGTCCAAAGTGCAAGAAGGATTATGATGTGGATCATCATTTTTGTAATTATATTGTATGGGATTGTTAGAATATTCCTAAATACAACATTGCCATAGAAACCATATCCCAAGAACTGTTTACCCTTGGAGCCTGAGACTATATTTGCAACAAAACCTTACACACTGTCATATGGTCCTGGGCCCTGACTTCCTAATTAATGAATTCAAGGAGAAAGCACAACAGACTGTCTTGTCTGGTGAAAACACTGCATGCAGAATGGTCGTGATGAGTGAACTGAAATGTCCTTGGACTCCAACACACCACAAAAATTTAACAGTGTGAAACATGTTCCTGTGGCCATGAAATAAGGAATTTTTGAAAATTTCAAATTTTTAGACATTTTAGTGTTAAAACTGCATCCACACCAACACCTGTTGTTTCAGGACTTTTTAATAAAAGCCATTCTAACTGGAGTAAGGCGTTATCTCATTGTGGTTTTAATGTGCATTTTCCCGATGATTAGTGATGTTGAGCATTTTTTCATATGTTTGTTGGCATTTCTCTATCTTCTATTGAAAAACTTCTGTTCTGTCTTTTGCCCACGTTTTAATGGGGTTGTTTGGTATTTCTTGCCACTTTGTTTGTGTTCTTTGTAAATTCTGGATATTAGCCCTTTATCAGATGTATGCTTGTGAATATTTTCTCCCATTCTTTAGGTAGTCTATTTGCTCTGTTGATTATTTCTTTAGCTGTGCAGAATCTTTTTAGTCTAATCAAATCCCATTTGTTTATTTTTGTTGTTGCTGTGATTCCCATTGGGGTCTTAATCATAAATCTTTTGCTTAGGCCAATATCCAGAAGCATTTTTCCTACATTTTCCTCTACAATTCTTGTGGTTTTATATGTTATATTTAAGCCTTTTCTTTTATCCATCATTTGGGAGTGGTGAAGATAGCGGTCCTCTTTCAGTCTATATCTGTGAAATATGACATTGGTATTTTGCATTGCATCTGTAAATCACTTTGGATAGTATGCATATTCTAGCAATGTTGATCTACCAACCCTTGAGCAATTTATGTTTTTCCATTCATTTGCATCCTCTGCTATTTCCTTCATAAGTGTTTCATAGTTCTCCATGTAGATATTTTTCATCTCCTTCTTAAGTATATTCCTAGGTATTTTGTTTTCTTTGTGAATGATATTGCTATTGTGAATGGTATTGAGTCTTTGATTTGGCTATCAGCTTGACTATTACTAGTATATAGAAATGCTACTGATTTATGTCCATTGATTTTACAACCAAAAGCTTTGCTACATTTATTTATCAATTCCAGGCGTCTCTTGGAGTCTGGGGTTTTTCAGATACAAGATCATGTCATCAGTGCAAACTGACATTTGGCCCCCTCCTTCCTGATTTGGACACCATGCATTTCTTTTTCTTGCATGATTGCTCCGGCTAGGACTTCTAGCACTATACTGAATAGTAGTGATGGCAGTGGCACCCTTGTCTTGTTCCAGTTCTTGGGGGGAATATTTTCAACTCTTCCCCATTCAGCACAATGTTGGTTGTGGATTTGCCATATACGGCTTTTACAATTTTGAGTAATGTTCCTTCTATACCTAGTTTGTTGAGGGTTTTTAGCATGAAAGCATGCAGAATTTGTCAGATGCTTTCTTTGTTTCTCTTGAGAAGATCATATGGTGTGGTTACCCATTTGATGCTTTTGGAAATAGATCCTGAGGGGAGATAACAAAAGTTGTCCCAGGTGGCACATTCTATAAGTAAGATTTTCTTCTTTTGAGATGGAGTCTTACTTTGTCACCCTGGGTTGAGTTCCGTGGTGTCATATCTCACAGCAACCTCAAACTCTTGGGCTCAAGTGATCCTCTGGCCTCAGTCTCCCGAGTAGCTGGTACTATAAGCAGCCACTGCAGTGCCCTGCTATTGTTTTAGACATGAGGTATCACTCTTGCTCAGGCTTGTTTCATACTCCTGAACTCAAGGGATCCACCCGCCTCAGCCTCCCAGAGTGCTAGGATTACAGGTGGGAACCACCGCATCGAGCTATAAATAAGACCTCAAGGCCTGAGCTCTTCCCTTGATACTGCCATTCCTTGATGGTGAGTTTCTGTCATCTACCCCTTTAGTCCCTCTTCCCAGGCTGAGACTACTTGGGACCCTGGTCCCCATGGCAGAACTCACGAGCAGCAGTGTTACTGAACATCCCTGCAGAAAGTTGGCCTCCTCAGAAGACATCTAGCCAAGAAGTAGAAAATAGGGAATGACACTGGGAGGCCAAGAGGATTAGGGGTGAGTCCGCCCACTCACCTCCTGAGTTACTCAACAATTATCAGCCATATAAGAGACTACAGCCTTGCAACTATGATAAAGGCCAGAGCCAGAGAAATGCTGCCAGTAGCCGCTCACACCACTTTATCCTGACAGACTCATATAGCCTAGGGTGACACATATGTTACTGAATCCGCATTTTACATTTGACAGCCTCAGAAAGATAAACTGGCTTGCCCATGATCACACAGTTAGTTGGTGGCAGGGCCTGTCCTCACATTCTCAATGGCCATGTGTGTCATCTCTTCTCACTCTCAGCCACATTCTGCTCATCACACAACACACAGACACCAGGCAAACCTTGCTGAGCTGCAAGTGTTTTATTAGAAACAGCCTAACAAGGACAGCTTCAGGTGGGGACAGGTGTCTGGATTCCAGCTTCAGGTGGGATGGAGAGCTGGGCAGGAAGACGGTCCTCACGTCAGGTATGAGTGGCAAAAATTCCGCTCCAAAAAGGGTTCAGTATGGAAAGTGTTTTTAAGATGTCTTCCTTTAAGTCTGTTCCTGCGAATCTGAGGCATTCTTGACTAAATGCGATGGAGCCCTGGGAGAAAGGGGAGAAAGAAGTGGCTGCAGGCAGGTCCTAAACCCACAGCAGGGCTACCCAACCCCTCACCCAGCAGCATCCCACTCCACATCCACAAGAATGAAAAGTTCCTCTCTGTGCTCTAGCTCCACCCTCACAGGCCCATCCTGGGGAGGGGACTGCAGTTGGTCAAGCCAGGATTAGGATGGCTGCTCAATTGCCCGAGCACAGGTGTCAGGAAAGAAGCTGAACAACCACCCCAGCCAGGGAGGGAAGGAGATGAGAAGGTTCTGGAGGTCAAGAGGAGACTGGGCCAAAGAGAGGGTCAAGGTGGCTCAACCTGGTTTTATGGGTCTAGGTGAAACACTTAAGACCCATCTGTCAGATGTGTGGTGGATAGAATGTGTACACATATGTCGTAAACAACTTAATGTGTCCTGTGTGCATCTATCAGGATAAGGAATTCTGATACTTGAAAAACCTCTCATTTTGCAGAATCAGACACTCAAAATAAGAGTACTTTGGGGAAAATAGGGTGAGAGACAGACTATTTAAAATCTATCAGATTGTAAATGAAGCCAGCACATTGTACCCCAGGATTGCACTAATGTACACAGCTATGATTTAATAAAAAAGAAACTATATAACTGTGTAAGAAGTACAATGAGCAAAAAGCTCATCAAGGGTCAGGCCTTGGGGAGGCTGAAGGAGGAGGATCACTTGAGGCCAGGAATTGGAAACCAGCCTAAGCTACATAGCAAGACCCATATCTACAAGAAATATAAAAACTTAACTGGGCACAGTAGCTCATGCCTGTAATCCTAGCACTATGGGAGGCCAAAGCAGGAGGGTCACTTGAGCTCAGGAGTTAAACACCAGCCTGAGCAAGAGAGAGACCCTGTCTCTACTGAAAATAGAAAAATTAGCCACAAGTCATGGTGGGCACCTGTAATCCCAGTTACTTGCCAGGCTGAGGCAGGAGGATCCCTTGAACCTAGGAGTTTGAGGTTGCAGTGAGTTATGATGATGCCATTGCACTCTGGTGCAAGCAACAGAGCAAGACTCAGTTTCAAAAAGAAAATAAATATAAAAATAAAAAAGTTTTATCAGGAAATATATTGGACAATCCCGGTGAGCAGTGGCATATAACTAAAAGCTGCCTCAGGCATTAAAATCATAAGGATCAATTGCTTTTTCACCCTGAGGCAATAGAGATGGAAGTGGGACTCCGTCTGAGCCAGTAAATTAGTAATCAAGACAGTCACCAGCAGAAGTGAAACTAGCCCACAAGCAGAGGTCTTACAAAGCCAGGGCCTTCCTCCTGGGAAGGGAATCCAAGGGCAGATCCTCATTTTTAAAATTCAAAAGATAGAACTTTCAGGGCTCCCACCTGTGCAGGAGCTGAACTGAGAACTTTCTTTTCTGATGAATGTTAAAAATTCTACTCCTGCTGTGTTAGCTCCCCTAGGAAAACAATCACAGGAGTCTCACGAATATACTTCCCCTATTTACCAACTGTGTGTAAGCTAATTGGTGTCAGAGGAACAGGTGTCGTGGCAGAACAGGGTGGATGTTCAGGTGGCTTGTTGTCACACACTATATTTCCTGAAGGTTGGAGCAGATTGTTGGTAGATCATGTGTGTTGTGTATCACACGATTGTGTAGTCTGTTAGTATGGGGTACATTATGGTGTGCTGAGTGTGGAGTGGGCAGGGCAGGCGTGGAGAGGAAGTTACCAAAGCAATCACATCCAGCGTTTTGGCTTTGGTACTCCCCTCATTGAAGCATTCCTGGACTTGTTCAAAGGCTGCCTTTTCTTGTTTAGTAGCTTTGACCTTATCGAGGATAGTGTCCAATATCTGCTTGTTTCCAATGCCAAGTGCAGTAAAGACTTCGTAGAAGAGAGGGCAAGCGTCTGCTGAAGACACAAACAGGAAAACAACTCATTAGAAAGTAGGTGGGGTTGGAGGGGTTGAGGTTCTTCATGTCCCCAGTGTCTCCTGGGTGACTTCCTGCAAAGATGTGCCCTCTCCCAGGACTGCTGTTGTCCCAGAGAGCATACTCTCTAGGGGGAACTCCCAGAAAGAAAGAGCAGTGAGAGAGGCCAGAACTAGCAAGCCTTCTATCCCTGACCACCGCCCAGGCACAATAGCCTGCTGTGCTTCCGGCTTTCACATAAGCCACACTGTCCCCACTCATTCTCCCCACTGTGTGCTCAGCCACCTACAGGCCTCCCTCTCTCCACCGCTTTCTCCACTCAGGTCTTCTGCAGGCCACCAGGGGGATGACCTCCCAGATGCCCCCTAAATCCCTAGAAGCTGCTCTGATTTCTGGGAGGACAGAGGGAGATGGAGGAGGGCGAGGTGTGAAAGGCCACCTGTACCCTCCTTCCCACTCTTACCCATCTTGAAACTCAGCTCTCTGGTCACCAGCAAGGCCAGCATAAGCAGTACCCCCTTCATCGTGTTGGCTGCTGGAAGGCTCTGCTCAGGGCAGAGTTTCTGGTGCCTTATAAACCACTGGCTCCCTGACACTAGCCCACACCCCTTCCAGGAGCTCCAAATGGGACACGGAACATGTGGATTCCAAAGTGGGATGGGACACGGAACATGTGATTCCTTTATACCCACTCTTGGGAGCAAATCTCCTGGAGACAGTTGTCCTAATGCTGTTGACGTTTAGAGAGAAGAGGTTATATCTTTGCCAGGAAGCAACTGGAGTTGATCTTTCTAAGGTCAACAAATACTTTTTTGTCCCAGCCACAAATGTTATTTCTGCCTCCTGGCCACATCCTTCCCCCACCTATTCTGGCTCTAATGCAATACTCTCCTCAAATGGACAAATGAAAGTCACAGAAGGATTCAAGGACAAACCTTTGTCACTATAGGTGGCCAAAAGATCATCTTGAAAACTGACCTTTGCCTGAGTTAAACACCTGGGGAGAAGAATCGGGATCTGGGATTGACAGGGACCCCTTGAACATCTTAACAGTTGCCAACTCTGGATCAGGCCCCAAGGACAGGTGGGTGCATCTTTGAGTTCTGTGTCACTCTATGCCAGGGAAGTGCCGGGACTTATGGCCACATGTTTTCTTCCTCAGGGTCTGGTAATGCTCTCCTTTCCCTACCAACTGGATCATGCCACCAGCTTCCCTCTCACCCCATAGGGAGATAATCCCTGGGCCTCTTCTTGACTCTTTGTGGCTCCAGCACCATCCCTTTTCCTAGTTGTCTCCCCCTTCTCCATCAGTAAAGACAGCCCCAAAGGGGCTGGACCTACATAGCCCTTCCAGTAACATCAGCAGAACATCCTAAGGTGTCCACATATAGGCCACTATGGGCCAGAGCTCTACATACTAGAGTTCCAGGTCAACTGGAGGTGACACTTTGCTTAGCCTCTCAGGAGCTCAATGCAATCTTCTACCCTAGGAAAGCTGTTTGTTGGCACTGACAACATGAGATTGTCCATGAGCACTGTTGCGTGAATGGAGACGCGAGGGACAGTAGCTTTGCCCCAGGTGCAGAACTCATATCTATAATTATTAGGGGAAATACAAGAAACAGACTACACACTCTCCAGGTGGCATGTAGCAAATTGTCTTTATTCTGGGCCACCTTATATACACTGGTGGTCACGTACACTCTTAATCTATAATCTATAGCCTTTTACCATTACCTAACTTCTTCTAACTATAATTAACTTGTAGAAAAACATTCACTCTACAAATCAACACAATACTTTCTGTTTTTACATTCTTCTTAGACATGCGTCATCTTTTGAACACAGGCTCTAAATAAAGATTATAAAGAGCTGCAGGGGAGACTGGTGAATGAAACCTCTCAAGCACACACTTAGTTAATCCAAAATGGATTTATGACTTTGTTTTTCTACAGAGCAGAAATCTTTAGGCCTCAAGACATTATGTACAGACAGACATATGTCATCCTCTGATCCGTATCACCAGGGGTGGGGTTGTCGGCCCCTAAGCACCTGGGCTTAATGGAAGCATACTTTACTGTTTTTATAGACTTTTACCTCTGAACAAACAGCCTCTGTGTGTACGCTTGAGGGTTAACCCAGCTTTCTTGCTTCTGTAGTAGCAAAAGCTGTTTTAATCCATTAAAGGCTTGCCTTTGTGTGGCTTATGTAGGGTGATCTTCTAACCCTACAAGCACTGTAGCAGGAGGAAACCTGAGAAAGTTCCTGGTGGTCAAATCTGAGACACATGAATGTGAAAATAAATGACGTATTATTGGATTTTA
>CAUYON010131864.1:0-16062 GCA_963573935.1 Arctocebus calabarensis
CTTCCATTCTTGAGATACTTTGCTAAGAAGAATATGTTCCAGCTCCATCCATGTAAACACAAAAGAGGTAAAGTCTCCATCTTTCTTTAAGGCTGCATAGTATTCCATGGTATACATGGACCACAATTTATTAATCCATTCGTGAGTTGATGGGCATTTGGGCTTCTTCCACGACTTAGCAATTATGAATTGGGCTGCAATAAACATTCGGGTACATATATCTTTATTATGATGTGATTTTTTGGTGATGTTGGATTTTTTAAAATTTCAAAACAATTTTAGGGGTATGGGTGTTTTTTGTTACCTGGACAGATTGCATCATGCTGAAGTCAGAGCTTTTATTGTACCTGTCACCAGAATAGTGTGCATTGTACCGAATAAGTAGATTTTTATCCTTCACCAACACTCCTCTTTCTTAGTTTTTAACATCTGTTATACCACTTAATGACCTGCGTACCCCCATGAGAGCATGTGGTATTTGTTTCTCCATTTCTGAGATCCTCTACTTAGGTTAATTGTCTGCAGTTCTATCCAACTTGCTGCAAAAGACATTATTATTATTTTTTTATTTGTTTGTATGGCTGAGCAGTACTTCATGCTATCTATATATATATCTGTTTTCTTTATCTGCTCATCAGTGGATAGGTGCTTAGGTTATCTTTGTAATTGTGAGTTATGTTGCAATAAACATTTGGGTGCAGGTGTTGTTTTCATAAAATGACTTCTTTTCCTTTGGGTAGAAACCTAGTAGAGGAACTGCTGGATCAAATAGGCCTTTGAGGAATCTTCAAACTCTTTTCCATAGTGGTTGTACTATTACTAGTTTATATTCCCATCAACAGTGTATAAGTTTCTTTTTTACCACATCCAAGTCTACATCTATTGTTTTCTGACTTTTTAAATAATGGCCATTCTACATGGGTAATGTGGTACTTCATTGAGGTTTTAATTTGAATTTCTTTGATAATTAGTGATGTTGGACATGTCTTCATGATTTTTTTTGCCATTTGTCTATTTTCTTTTGAAAAACATCTTTTCATGGCTTTTGCCCACGTTTTGATGAGATTCTTTTTTTGTTGTTGTTGATGTGAGTTTTTCATAGATTCTAGATATTAACGCTTTGTCACTAGTATAGTTTGTGAATGTTTTCTTCTAGTCTGTGGATTGTCTATTTACTTTGTTGATGATTTCTTTTGCTGTGGAGAAACTTTTTAATTTAATTAAGTTCCATTTATTGATTTTTGTTGTCGTATTTGCTTTTGAGGTCTTAGTTATAAATTCTTTGCCTAGGCCAATGTCTAGAAGAATTTTTCCTATGTTGTCTCCTAGAATTGTTATAGTTTCAGGTGTTATAGTTAAGTCTTTAATCCACCTTGAGTTAATTTTTGGATATGGTGAGGGACAGGGATGAAATTTCATTCTTCTGCACACGGCTGTCCAGTTTCATAGCACTGTTTATTGTCTTTTCCTCAGTGTGTGTTTTTGTCTGCTTTGTTGCAAATCAGTTGGTTATAGCTATACGGCTTTATTTCTGGGTTCTCTATTCTTTCCCATTGGTTTGTGTGTCTGTCTTCATACCAGTATGCTATTTTGGTTAGCCTTGTAGTATAATCTGAAGTCAGGCAATGCAATGCCTCCATATTTGTTGTTTTTGCTTAGGATTGCTTAAGCCATTCAGGCTCTTTTTTTGCTTCTATTTGAAGTTTGGAATTATTTTTTTGAGATCAGTGAAAAAAGATGTTGGTATTTTGATGGGAATTGTGGTAAATCACATCACTTTGGGAAGAATTAACAATTCTTTCAGTTCATGAGCAAGGAATGTTTTCTCATTTGATTTTGTTATCTATGGTTTCTTTCATCAGTATTTTCCTAGTTCTCCTCATAGAGATCTTTCACTTCCTTGGGTGAGTTTACTCCTAGGTAGTTTATATTTCTTACAGCTATTATAAATGGTATACACTTCTTGATTTGACTTGCAGATTGGCTGTTATTAGTATATAGAAATGCTACTGATTTGCATATATTAATTTTGTAAATGAGGTTCTACTGAACTTATCAATTTTAGAAGTCTTTTGATATGGAGTCTTTAGGATGTCATTGGTAAACATGGATAGGTTGACCTCCTTTTTTCTGATTTGAATGCTCATTTTCTCATGTTCTTTCTTTCTCTCTCGCTCCCTTCCTTTCTTTTTCTTTTTTTTTTTCACTTTGTCGCCCTCAGTAGAGTGCTGTGGTGTCACAGCTCACAGCAACCTCCAGCTCTTGGGCTTAGGTGATTCTCTTGCCTCACCTTTCTTTTTCTTTCTTTCTTTCCTTCTTTTCTCTTGATTGTTCTAGCTAGTGGTAATAGTAGGCATTCTAGTCTTGTTACAGTTCTTAAGGGGAATGCTTTCAATTTTTTTCTCATTCTGTATGATGTTGGCTGTAGGTTGGTCATATATGGCTTTTATTATTTTGAGGTATATGCCTTCTATGCCTAGTTTGTTGAGGGTTTTTTCATGAAGGGACACTGGATTTTATTGAATGCTCCTTCTACATCTATTGAGATGATCATATGAATTTTATTTCTACTTCTCTTTATGTGGAGAATCACCTGCATTGATTTGTGTGTTTTGAACCATCCTTGCATCCCTGGGATGAAACTCACTGGATCATGGGAAATTATCTTTTTGATGTGCTGTCAAATTTGGTTTGCTAGTATTTTGTGGAGAATTATTACATCCATGTTATGAGAATATTGGTCTGTAGTTTTCTTTTCTTTTTTTTGTTCTGTCTTTTCCTGACTTTGTTATCCAAGGTGATACTGGTTTGATAGAATGAGTTAGAGATAATTCTCTCCTTGTTGGCAGTTTCAGTAGGATAGGTACCAGTTCTTTGTAAGTCTGATAGAATTTGGCTGGGAATCTATTCATTTATTTCCTCTGGACTTTCTAGTTTGTATGTATTTGTAGTAGTCACAAATGATATTTTCTATTTCTATGGTATAGTTATAATATCTCCTTTTTTAGTTCTGTTTGAACTTCTTTACATATTTTTTCTTTTCTTTCTTTTTTTTTTTGGTTAACATAGCTAGAGGCCTATCAATTTTTTTTATCTTTTCAAAGAACCAACTTTTTGTTTTATTGATCTTTTGTATTTTTTTTTGTTTCCACTTGAGCTTTTTTATTTCTTTTCTTCTGCTAGCCTTGGGTTTAGTTTATTCTTCTATTCTACTGTTTAGGTATAACACTAAGTTATTAATTTATAATTTTTCTATCTTTCAGATGTAGGCATTAAAACTATGAACATCCCTCCTAGTACTCCTTTTTATGTTTCTCAGAGATTTTGGAAGCTCCTGTCATCATTGTAATTCAATTCAAAAAATCTTGGATTTCTAGTTTAATTTTATCATGGAAGCATTACTCAGCAACAGGTTGTTTAATTTCCAAGTATTTTTGTAGTTTTGATAGTTACTAGAATTGATTTAAATTTTATTCCACTGTAGTCTAAGAAGATACATGGTATGATATTATTTTTTATGTAAATTTTCTGACCTAACATATAATCTGACAATGTCCCATGTACTGATAAGAAGAATGTTTATTGTTCAGTTTTTGGGGTAGTGTTTTGTGAATGTCTGTTAGATCTATTTGTTCTAGAGTCTTAATTAAGTCCAGTGTTTCCTTTTTGATTTTCTGCCTTGATGAACTGTCTGCTTCTATCAGTGGAATCTTGAAGTCCCTGGCTATTAGGATGCTGCTGTTTATTTCTTTGCTTAATCTGGCAGAATTAGTTTCATGAATCTGGGCATTCCTGTGTTAGGAGCAAATACAGTGAAACCTTCATAGTTGACTACCTCCCTACATTGACAACCTTTTTAAGTTGATCTCATTTTCATAGACCAGACATGCATCACCTGTATGTATCAGTACAGTAGGCCTAGTTCTTTATGTTGACTGCCTCCATATGTTGACCAGCTTGTTACAGTCTCTTGGGTGGCCATCTTACATAGGTTCTACTGTATATTGGAGATTGCTGTATCTTGTTGAATTGTTTTTGTTGTCATTATATTGACCATCTTCATCTTTTTTTTTTCCTGTATATATTTTTTTATTTTATTGTTGAGAATTCATTGAGGGTACAAGAAACCAGGTTATACTGATTGCTTTTGTTAGGTAAAGTCCCTCTTACAATCATGTTTTTCCCCCAAAAGGTGTGGCACACACCAAGACTACACCCACCTCGCTCTTTCCTTTTCTCTGCTCTTCCTTTCCCCACACCTCCCTCATTCTTTCTCTGCTCTCCCCTTCCCTCACCCCCACAGTGTCATTAATTGTCCTTATATTAAAATTGAGTACATGGGATTCATGCTTCTCCATTCTTGTGATGCTTTTCTAAGAATAATGTGTTCTGCTTCCATCTGGGTTAATACAAAGGCTGTAAAGTCTCCATTTTTAAAAAATGGCTGAATAGTATTCCATAGTTTACATATACCACAGTTTATTAATCCATTCCTGGGTTGGTGGGCATTTAGGGTGTTTCCACATTTTGGCGATTGTAGATTGAGCTGCAATAAACAGTCTAGTGCAAGTGTCCTTATGATAAAAGGATTGTTTTCCTTCTGGGTAGATGCCCAGTAATGAGATTGCAGGATCAAATGGGAGGTCTAGCTTGAGTTCTTTGAGAGTCCTCCATACTTCCTTCCAAAAAGGTTGTATCAGTTTGCAGTCCCACCAGCAGTGTAAAAGTGTTCCCTTCTCTCCACATCCATGCCAGCATCTGCAGTTTTGAGATTTTGTGATGTGGGCCATTCTCACTGGAGTTAGATGGCATCTCAGGGTGGTTTTGATTTGCATTTCTCTAATACTTAGGGATGATGAGCATTTTTTCATATAAAGTTTTTTTTTTTGAAGCTTAAGTAATGGCAACAAACCAAATGATGAAAACCATTCAAGGGTTATAACTAGACAAGAAGGATGACACCAGGCAGGGAAATGTAGAGAGTGTTAGTTTTCTTTTATCTCATCTGGTAAAACACTTTTAAGTAAAATTTTGAGCTTTGTTAGTCTGGAAAACATAGCTGTGTACAAAGAAAGATGAGATCATATTTTTCTGTTGCACTGAGGAAAGTTAATTATTAGAAATTCCAGACTTTAGGAGGGGACTCTGAGTCACGTTTTGAAGACCACATTTTATCCAACAAACTGTACCATTCACGTGACCACCTGTTTCTCAACTGAAGGGCCCAGTGCTACATTAGGATTGCCAATGTGTAAGCATTTTTCTTGGAGCAGAACTCCGTGTTAGTCCCTGCCTTATTTCTTTCACCTCCCGCCTGGATTTTTAGTCAGTGGAGCCCTACAAAAGGGGGCAGGATGTGCACAATTAATATTCTTCATTCCCTTCACTCGTGGATATGAGAATGAAGGTCATTTCTCCAGTCAAGGATTATAGATTTTATCATGACTTTGGTTCTACCTCACACTCTTGGACTGAAGTCTTGTTATCCCTAACAAAAAACTCAAATCCAACTAGCTTTGGGTGAACTCTAACATTGATTAATCTGAGTGGTCACACTCATTGATTTATTTGTTTTGTTTATCAGATAGATGTTGAGAAACCCCTGTGTCTCTGGTACTACACAGGAAGTCTACAGTAAACACACACAAAATCTCTGTCCTCATGAAGTTTACCTGCGGGGTAAGAATACAGACTATAAAAGTGATGAGTAAGTAGAATATATTAATGTTGCGTATTACATACATTATGTAATATCAACATCAATAACGAGCTGGTGATAAGGGTAATGAGAAAAGTACAACAGGAAATGGGGCAGAGAGAAATAGGGAATTGTGATTTTAATTGGGTGGCCTGGGAAGGCCTGGTTGAGAAGGCGACTTCAAGCCAGCCTGGTGGCTCTTTAGAGAAAGAGCCATTCAGCCATTCAAACAGCATGTGCAAGTGTCCTGGGATGGAGGTGTGCCTGGCATGTCAGCTTAAGAGTGAGACTGGCTGGCTGGAGCTGAAGTGGAAGGGTGACAGGAGAGAAAGGGAGGTTGGAAACTTCCAGGTTGCATTGTATAGAGCCCCGAAGGGCAGCGTAGACACAAGATTTGACTCTGAGCAAGACTCCTTTGCGTAGGAGAGAGAGCCTCCTCTGGGGGCGGGCTTGAGGAGAGATGGTGGGGGCTTAGGGTGGGAGTGGGGAGGCTGGTTGTGTTTGCTGGGGGGCTCTCAGAGGAAGGAGTGTGGTGTGCAGGGGAGGTGGAAAGTAGCCAGAGGAAGGGGGAGAGAGAAGAGCGGAGGTGACTCCGTGGGTGCTGGCCTGAGGGATGGGGAGGATACAAGCGCCAGCACCTGAACTGGGTGCTTTGGGAGCTGTGAGCTCTGGGGCTGAGACAGCGGGGCTGAGATTCTGTGGGTCAGCTGGGACGTGTTCAGCTGAGATGGCTGCTGGACAGCTGTTGCACTCACCTCTGGGTTGCTGAGTCCAGAATGCTGTGGCGACGTCCCGATTAGGAGACCAATCTGCATGCCTTCTCAGCACAGGTCCTGAACTTTGGCACATTTGTTACCTACCCAGTTCAGAGCCCTGGACCCTCATTTTCAGCATGGTTTCCTAGAACCTCCAATAGCTCTGCTGACTCCAGGACACTGATTGTGTCCTCAGCAGCCCATGTCATTCACAGTAGACCTAATTCCTGGGTCAGAGTCGTCTGCTGTGTCCTGCTCCCAGCAGCCTCAGAGGTCAGGTGGATGGTGCACCCACACCCTAGCCTCTCCTTCCCCTACCTTCTCTGTGCCCGTGTTTCTCTTTGTCCTGTGTTGGCCAGCCTCCCACCCCATGGTCATGACTTAGATTTCTGCATCATAGCAACTTTAAAATGTCCCTTAAATACATCAATGCCAATGCCACTTCCAAACGCTTCTATCCTGCCAGGCTAACCATTCCAGGAGCCCCCACTGTCACAGTTCATCACAGTTCATTGGCCTCATTGTGATCCCCCCGTGGAACCCCCCATTTCTCTTGGTCATTAACTACCTCTGAGCATCCCTGCATTCCCTGTTGAGCTTAGGCTCCTGCTCAGCCAGTATTATCACTGCCATCGCTCCTCTGGCCTGTCCTAGCCTTTTTTCAAAGCCTCTAAAGCCAAAGCTGGGTGCGGTGGCTCACGCCTGTAATCCTAGCACTCTGGGAGGCCCAGGCAGGAGGATGCATGAGCTCAGGAGTCTGAGACCAGCCTGAGCCAGAGCGAGATCCTGTCTCTACCAAAGATGGAAAAAATTTGCCAGGCACTGTGGTGAGCTAGTCTGATGCCTTGGCTCTCTAGCCCAAATGACAGAGTGAGACTATGTCTCCCCAAACCCCACATAAACCCATAACCAGAGCACACTGACAATACCTGAGAGCTTTAAAAATCACCCATGCGTGGGCCCCACCCACCGCAGATCAGCTGACCAGTCTCTGGGGGAGGAGCCCAACAGCAGATGTTGCTGGAAGCTCCAGGGTGGTTGTCGCCCCCAGTCAGGGCTGAGAACCACCGGCCATGAGCTCAGCTGTGCAGGCGTCTGCCCGCACCCGAGCTGCAGGCTGGGTTCCTTTTACACTCCTGCTCCTAGACCTCAGAAGGACGCCCAGCACTGCTCCACTTTCAAGCGCCTTTTCCTCCCTGAGATGGCCATTAGATTATATTTACACCCATTCTCCCTTTTCCCGTCTTCTTTCCTTCCTCCTCCCCGCAGTGCGCCCTCAGCCCGTCTCGGATGGGGCCCCTCGTCTCCCCTCCTACTCCCCTTCCATGTGTTCTGTGCAGTCATTTCTTTTCTTCTTGCCTTTTTCCCATGAGGCTGTGAACTCTGTGGGTAAGAGGGTCCTGCTGTTTATTTACCAGTGTAAACAACACTTGGTGCTGGGCCGGGGGACTGGTCAGCAGAGAGGCGGCCCTCTGATATTTGCTGTCTGAATACCTAGCCAGATCTTAGCCATGTGAGTCAGGGCAGAGAGGTGAGATGTATTATCCACTGTTTTTGTGCCTGCAAAGAAGCGAGAGGCCATTCTAGCCCCGCAATCTTGCTGTATGGAGGCCCAAACCAAAGCACTGTCCAACGACTTCCTCTGACTGCACAGTCGGTGAGTTTCAGAGGCGGGGCCAGAACTCCCTTCCCGGCCAGCGGTTGGTCAGCTCTAAGGAGTGCGTCCGCCCAATGCCGTTTCCCCATTTCTTGATTTTGGCGCAGAGTCTTGTTTTTAGAACGGAAGGGTTTCCTCTGTTGTGATCCTGGGTTTAGGCCGGCATCGGTGTAGGCCTGTGTTTCTTCAGCAGGGACTGATGAACACAGGGACGGTCCTGGGTCCCCGGGAAGCGGGTGCAGTGGAAGGAGCCAGCCCTGCAGAGCACAGAACCGAACTGTTCTCACCTGTGCGTTTGAGGCTTTTCCCCCTGCCACAACCCTGTTATTAAAAGCACTTTGCTAAAAATAAAGTTTCTAAGATTCCGAGTAACTTTAAGGAAAAAGTACCTGTGAGGACTTGTGCCTGTCACTGTATAATCACAGACATTTTGACAAAGGTATCATTTAAGCAAGAAAGAAGAGAAAGAGAAACAACATTATCTTTTTCCATGTTAAATTGGTTAAAAAAAAATCTCTTGTACAAAGATTATTCCCAGAGAGTGTTTTTCCTGTGTGATTGCCTGACACTCCCCAGATGAGGACTAGCTGTATCCTGCTAGCTTTTTGGTTGGAAGTCGGAACAACCTAAATGGAGCTGTGAGCGGTTTGTAACAGGGAGACTGGGGGGAGGGGGGGCTTTTCTTGTGCTCTGAATGGCAGAGAGGGCTGCTATGGAGTAGCTGGTCTGTCTGTCCAGTTTCGAGCCTGGTGTATGTCCTCACGATGCTTGTACCATGGTGTCAGTCCTTCAGGGTGACCAATCATCCTGGGACTGACCTGGTTCCTGGGTTGCAGACTGAGAGTTTGGGGAAAGCTGAGATGATTGGTCACCCTAAATGCTGATATTTTTTGGGAAAGGGCTCTTTTCTCTCTACAATAAGAAAATCCTTCCTTTAGTTTTGTCTGTAGAAAAAACAGCCATGAACCCAGACTCTGCTTTCTAGCTTGGTTAATATAATCCTGTGCTTCACGTTAGAATTGGTTGCAGATACTCTGACCCCCCAAAGCAGCATTTGCTAGCCTACCCCTGGAGCCCCCAGCTGTTCTTGTAGTTGTTATCTCAGATCTTGGACTGGCTCCTTCAGTTCCTCAGCTGGTCTCTTCTGTTCTTTTGTCAGTGGAAAAATAGCCAAACTCTGTAAAATAAAGAGGTTTATTCCGTGCCAAATTTGAGGACCGTGGCCTGGAGCCATATCTGAGGAGACTTGAGCAAGTGCACTTGCTGTGGTTGGGTTACAGTTTGGTTTTACACAGTTCAAGGGAGACAGGAATCACACCTAATGTTATAAATTGATATCTGGAAGGTACACATTGGTTTGGCCCCCAAAGCGTGGGACATCTCAAAGTGGGGGTTGGGGGAGCCTTACAGGTTACAGGGGGGGGTCCAAAGATTTTTTGATTTGTAATTGGTTAAAGGAAAGAAGCTTTGTCTAAAGTCTTGAAATTTTTTTAAGTTCAGATGAAGTCTGTTCATCAGAGGTGAGCTACCAGCCATTTGTTAGGTACATTGAGGACCTGCAGGTGTGTTAATGAATCACAAAGGACAGTTTTAAGAAGGGGGGGCATAGAGAGGCATGTTTGACCTCCATTCTCATGGCTAGCAACTCATTTTGGGGGTGTCCTCTTGGCCTACAGGGAGTTCATTCAGGCAGCAGGTAGTGGGGAGCCTTACAATTTTATTTTAGTTCATACTTTTTATAGGTCTCCTGACCCACATAGGGTTTCCCCCTATATGGAAGAGTATTGTGATTTTGTAGGGTTCAAGCCACTGTAATCCATCCTTTGCTTCTCCAGGTGTGAGTCAGAGCCCCTGTACTTTAGACCAGCTTGTAACTGTCACCAGGGTCTATGGGGGAATCTCTCCACTCTCCTGTTCCTCACGCTCATCTTTATAAATGAAGGTGTGGCCTCGCCTACATTTAAACTGCCTCAACCTGTAACATTTGGGGGTTCCCAGGTTTTCTGTAAATGTGGATAGTAAATAGGATAAAAAATTTTTCTCATAAATATTTCTAAAATCCATATTATAAAATCAAGTTGTCAAGTTTCTGTCTACTCATCTTTTCATACTTGCTTGCCACATCCCAACACTGGGAATAGTTGTCAAAACAAATAGAAATCGCACTGTTTGAGACAGGCATTAATGATATCACAGGAGAAGGGTTTTTCCAGTTTTGAACTCTTGCTGCAATGTATTTATGCTGAAGTATTAGAAAGTTGGGCTGAAGTTTGGCAAATGGTCACAAACTGCCTAGAACGATTTAGTTCTTTTTGATCGTATAATTTGTATGAGTGTGTGACTTGCTTTCCCAATGACTTTGTAAGATTGCTGAGGTCAGTAGAAAGGGTTATGCAGTGCCCAGCACAGAGCTCTGCCTTTCTCTAATAGCTGGTGTTTGTGTTGGTCATTGGGTAGCCAGGGAGCTGAGTGGCCTTGAATTATGTGTGAAAATAGCTCTAGGTTATATGGAGAAAACCCGTTCATTCATTAGGTTGTAATTAACCCTCCAGGTTCTCACTGTGGTGTTACACTGAATAGAACAGAGACAAGATAAAGAGCTCTTTCATGTTGACACAAACAGGAATAGGCCAGCTATTAACCACTGAGGTTGAGCTATATTTTGTCAAGATAATTCATGCCTCACTTTGAGATGAATCTAATACCAGGAATATTTCCTCTATGGCTCCAACACACATCTCAGGGTAATGAGGTTCTGTACTATGATAAACTGTGGGGGAAAAAATATCAGAGTCATCATTTTTCTTTTTCTTAAATACAAAATAAAATATATCTTGGCCAGTTGGTTCTGATAAAAACTTCCAATCTTTCTTGTCCTGTTTCTCATCTTTTTAAAAATGAAGGCTTTGTGCCTGTAGCTCAGCAGCTAGGGCGCTGGCCACTTTGAATCCTGCCAAACAACAATGACAACTACAATAACAACAGAAAATAGCCAGGCGTCGTGGCAGGCGCCTGTAATCCCAGCTACTCGGGAGGCTGAGAAGATCGCTTGAGCCGAAGAGTTTGAGGTTGCTGTGAGCTGTGACACCACAGCACTCTACCAAGGGTGACATAGTGAGACTGCCTCAAAAAAAAAAAAAAGAAAAAAGAAAAAGAAAAGAATATAATTATGGATATGGAGTTTTGAGGTACTGTTGCATATTATGTCATAAAAGTACACAGGGTAATTTTTTTTCAATGAATGTTATTATTGATGAATCTTAAACTAGTTGAAATCATTCTTTTAATCAAGGCAGTTGCACCTTATATACCACTGGAAGCTACCATGAGTACTTTTGACCCACTATTCCAGGGATGGAAATAGGTTTCATATTGATCGTCAAACTCTGACCTACCTGTAGTGATTGACCATCACGCTGAGATCAGGATGCTGCTGCTACCTCTAGAACAGGAGTCAGCAAACTTTTTTTTTGTAAAAGTTCCTAGAGCAGATATTTAGGCTTGGTGAGCGGCGTGGTCTCTGTTGCAGCTACTCAACTTTGCTACTGTAGCACAGAGACAATAGTTAAGCTAAAGAGTATGGCTGTGTCCCCGTAAAACTTTACTGTAGAGGCTGGATTTGGTCTGCAGGACAATTTGCCAGCCCCTGCTCTTGACTCAGAAAATGTGTGGCTGATTAGCTTCCTCTGCTGTGGGCATGAAAGGAGGAAAAGGTGCCATTGATACCAACCACCCACTTCTCCTTCTTTCAATGCAAAAGAGTTCTGGTCCTAATTCTGGGTGGAGGTCAGTGTATAGCCTAGATACAATGATAGCGGTTTTAGATAAGGATTGGTTGGCTGTTTCTCTGCATAAATTAATACAGCCCTTAATCCAGCGGTGCTCAACCTGTGGGTTGCGACCCCTTTGTAACAATGAAAATACATTGCGGCCTTAGGAAGGTTGAGAACCAGTGCTAATCTCTTATCCACAGTTCTGAACTCCAAGAAAGCTCTGAAAATCCAGTTTCTTGTTTCTAATTTAGTGGAAAAACCTGAGCTGACCTGGACTCATTTGGCAGCAAAACTGGCCTGAGTGGAGGTAAAGCTTTTTGTAATCTGATCCTGCTGAATGTGACAACTGACGTGGCATGCTATTGCTGTCCCAGCCCCTGCTTGGAGTATTCCATGCTGAAAAGTACATGGACTGAATAACCTTCTGAAATTCCAAAATTTCTAAATTCCAAAGCCATCTGACACCGTGAACTTCTGATGAGGGATTGTGGGTGTATAAAACAAACCCTCTTTTTTCATCTGTGTTGTGTGGATGGATGAACACCTCCACAAAGTGCATATCTGAATGGGGTGTCAGTGAATTAGTCTAATCAAGCCACCTGAATGATTACTAGTTACAATGGGATGGTGAGCTTAATCACTTGTGTTAAGGAAGAATTAAGCTTCTGATTTTAAACCCAAGGAAAGCCAGATAAATCAGCATTACTTTGTCCCATAATGACATTGTCTCTACTCTTTTTGTGTAAATGTATTTTGACAGATAATGCTGTTTGGGGCACATCCATCTATACGAAATGGTGCAAATCTTTCTGGTCAGTAATTGGTGTTTACAGACCTGGTTACTTCTGCACGACTCATTGATTCTGTCTCAGTCTCAGGGCCCATTAACACCCAGAAGTTAGAAGGACTGGACCCTAGTCTTGCTCTTCCACTGCCCAGCTGTGTCATGGGCTTGTTTCTTATTCATCTGTACAATGGGGCAATTGGCTCATAGGTGTACTAGGTGTACCACCTTTATTTACAGCTATTCCAGCCTTTGCTATTTTTCTCTTTCCATTGGCCCCTGAGAGCTGGAAGACATGTTTCATTCACTTTGTAGCTTCAGTTTTTAGCGCAGAAGTCATGCTTATTGACTGGCAGAGTGAATGCTCATAGATTCAAGGGTCCACTACAACTAAAAGGGACCTCAGTGATCATTTTCTCGAAATTCTCTATTTTGTAGATGTGGAAACTGATATTTAGAAAGGTTTATTAGACACTCCCACGTATTAACGGCTGTTCCCAACACTGTGATGGCACTATTTCATTAATCCTACAACAGCTTTATAAATTGGGTATGTCATCTGTAATTTCAAAATTGAGGCAGTTGACCTGATCAGAAGCCAAATAACCTGGTCAGAAGCAGGCTCTGCCTTACTCTAAAGTGTTTGTTTTATTTCCCATCAGATTATAGGATCCAGGTCTGCCTCTAATGACTGACTGGTGTCCCTAGATCCTTCTGGGATGTTTAGTTCACTTGGATTCCAACTCACTGGAGGATATTAAGAGGAGAAAAGCACGAACTTACTCCCCACCCAGAAGTGACATCCAGAGGAGAAGCAGGCGCACACAACCTGAATTATTAGCATAGTTTCTTAAGCATACTCCTTACCGTGGGCTCCTCCCCCTTTTACTCTTTCTTTGCACAAGCCCTGGAGTTATTTTGTTGCTAGATAAGAAGACAGTCTCAGCTTTCAGCCTCCTGGTGGCTTCCCACCTTACTCGGTGTACAAGCCAGGGCCTGTTGCAATCTGGCAGCTGTCACTGATCTGACATGATCTTTTACTGCTCTTGTCCACTTTCTTTTAAATTGCAAGCCTGGTATAGAACAGGCACTCACATATTGGATATTGAATAAATGAAATAAATTATTTGGTGGAATGCAGTTGGTGCTATGATGATGTTTAACTGAAATGCTGTAGGAAGCCAGGAATCTTCTCTCCTTAACCACATGGGATTTGAAACTCCTTTGTTTGGTGAGAGTCACATTTTTCATCAATCATAAATAGGTTGGTTCAACCATGTAAAGGTAGACAGATATCATGCTCGAATTAATACTAAAGTATAATCTT
Source organism: Arctocebus calabarensis (assembly GCA_963573935.1). Lineage (NCBI taxonomy): Eukaryota > Metazoa > Chordata > Mammalia > Primates > Lorisidae > Arctocebus > Arctocebus calabarensis. Next base: position 13,995 of record CAUYON010131864.1, read on the forward strand.
TCCCTCAACATAGCCATAAGATTGGATATAACTTGGTTATCCAGACACAAGGAACTGGATGAAATTATGAAACATCTGATGAATGAAAAGTGATGTAGTTAAATAAAAGTATGGTATTGTAAAAGACTACTAATGACATGAAATTGTGTCATTTTATGTTATTAAGCAAAGATCAAAAAAGTAGGTTATAAAATAGTATAAAATGATTCATTTTTGTATATGTTTCAAGTAAAGTTTAAAATTATTTTCATGAGTTCTTAACCTGTTTTATGCCATGGGGTCTCATGAAGTCTATGTACTTCTTCTAAAATTAATATTTTATTTATTTATTTTTATTTATTTTTTTGAGACTGAGCCTCTAGCTGTCACCCTGGATAGAGTGCTGTGGCATCACAGTTCACAGCAACCTCTAATTCCTGGGCTCAAGCGAGTCTCTTGCCTCCGCCTCCCAAGTAGCTGGGACTACAGGCGCCCACCACAACGCCTGGCCATTTTTGGATGCAGCCATCAATGTTGTTTGGCGGGCCCGGGCTGGATTCAAACCCGCCAGCTCAGGTGTACGCAGCTGGTGCCTTAGCCCGCTGAGCCACAGGCGCCGAGCCTAAAATTAACATTTTAAAACGCATAAAAATAGGATAAGAAAATAAGCTAATGATATTTAAATGCTGCTATGGTTCCGGTGTGTCCCCTCTAAAATTCAGGTGTTGCTAGTGTGATAGTATTAAGAGGTGAGACCTTTCCGAGGTGAGTATGCTATCGGGGCTCCTCGTGAATGGGATGAAAGTATCAAGGTCCTTACCAAAGAGGCTCCAGGCAGTATCCAGCTCTCTTGTTCTTCAGCCGTCAGCCATATGAGGACACAGCATTCTCCCCTCTGGAGGATGCAGGCCTCAGGATACCAAACCTGTGGGTGCTGTGATCTTGGACTTCCCAGCCTCCAGAACTGTGATAAATAAATTTCTGTTCTTTGTAAATTACATCTGTGGTATTATAGAAGCACAAATGAACTAAGACAAATGTCCTTATAAAATGTTGAGAGGAAAAACTTCTATTATAATTATATATGTACTTTTAAAATTATCACACTAAATGATAATACATTTAAACCAGGTAAAATAAAATAAAATTTTATTTTCTAAAGACACTTCAGTGTGAAGGCTGTCGTGGCTCAGCTTGAATTAGAACTTTAAACTGTGGGTGGTCTTTATCAAGGCAGCATTCATTTGTGTTGACCATTCAGTCAATTTTGATTTCTTTTTGATTGTTACAAGTGGTGAAAATATCAATTTGCAAAAACCTTCTTTTGTAAGTAAGGATAAATTGCTTCCATGTTTTACTTTACAAAATAATAAGATTCTTCATTTTTTCTTGATCTTTTTTCCCCTACACATTATTTGGGTTTTTAGAAACTATGGTATTATTTAGATATAGTTAAAAGCACAGTCTTAAAGTTTAGTTCATTAACTTATGACTAATGTATGATCCTGTTTCCCTCCCCTCAATCACTTTCTGATTTTTGATGCTACAGAGTACTTTTGCCTATTTTTGAACTTTATACAAATGGAATCATATAATATGTACTTTCTGGTATCTGGCATTCTTTAGCTGATTATATTTACACTCCATTCATGTTAACTGTGTATCAAATGTTCATTTTTTTTTTTTTTTTTTGAGACAGAGCCTCAAGCTGTCACCCTGGATAGAGTGCTGTAGCATCACAGCTCACAGCAACCTCCAATTCCTGTGCTCAAGTGAGTCTTTTGCCTCTGCCTCCCAAGTAGCTGCGACTACAGGCGCCTGCCACAACACCCAGCCTTTTTTTGGTTGCAGCTGTCTTTGTTGTTTGGCGGGCCCGGGCTGGATTCGAACCCGCCAGCTCAGATGTACATGGCTGGCGCCTTAGCCCGTTGAGCCACAGGCGCTGAGCCTGTTCATTCTTTTTTTTTTTTTTTTTTGTAGAGACAGAGTCTCACTTTATCGCCCTGGGTAGAGTGCCGTGGCGTCACACTGCTCACAGCAACCTCCAGCTCTTGGGCTTAAGCGATTCTCTTGCCTCAGCCTCCCGAGT
>CAUYON010131866.1:0-15726 GCA_963573935.1 Arctocebus calabarensis
CATTTATGATGGAGAAATTAAATACTTTAATGACATCCATATGTTGAAGAAATTTGCCATAACTAAACCAGCTCTCCAGGATATACTCAGACCTATCCTCCATAATGACCAGCGCAAACCTCCACCACAAAAGTAAACTCACTCAAACACTTTTGACCACATTCCAAACTCCACAATGGCAAGAGGATCAAAAATTCCCACTTCACTTTCAAAAGGCTTATCATTATTTTCCATCAATGTGAATGGTTTAAATTGTCCTCTAAAGAGGCACAGGTTGGCTGACTGGATACAAAAACGTAGACCAGATATATGCTGCATACAAGAATCTCATCTTACATTAAAGGATAAATATAGACTCAAGGTGAAGGGATAGTCATCTATATTCCAGTCAAATGGAAAGCAGAAAAAAGCAGGTGTTGCAATCTTATTCACACATTCAATAGATTCTATAACAACAAAAGTAACTAAAGATAAAGATGGATATTTTATATTTGTTAAAGGTAATACTTAAAATGATGAGGTTACAATTATTAATATTTATGCACCCAACCATAATGCACGTCAATTTATAAGAGAAACTCTAACAGCCATGAGCAACTTGATTTTCTCCAGCTCCATAGTAGTCAGATTTTTTAACAGTGTGGAACAGATCCTCCAAAAAGAAGCAAAGCAAAGAAATTTTAGATTTAAACTTAATCATCCAACCTTTGGATTTAACAGACATCTACAGAACATTTCATTACAATAAAACTGAATGCACAGTTCTTCTCATCAGCCCATGGATCATACTTCAAAATCGATCACAACTTAGGTCACAAGTCTAACCTCAGCGAATATCAAAAAATAGAAATTACTCCTTGCATCTTCTCATACCATCATGGAAAATAATTTGAACTCAATAACAACAAGAATCTGCATACTCAAACTAAAACATGGAAACTAAACAACCTCATGCTGAAGGACAGATGGGTCATTGACAAGATTAAGCAGGAAATTTCCAAATTTTTGGAACAAAATGACAATGAAGACACAAATTATCAGAACCTCTGGGATACTGCAAAGGCAGGCCCTAGAGGGAAATTTACAGCACTACAAGCATACCTCAAGAGAACAGAAAGAGAGGAAGTTAACAAGTTAATGGGACATCTTAAATAACTGGAAAAGGAAGAACATTCCAATCCTAAACCCAGCAGAAGAAAAGAAATAACCAAAATTAGAGCAGAATTAAATGAAATTGAAAAAAAAAAAAGAATTATACAAAAGATCAATAAATCAAAAGGTTGTTTTATTTTGAAAAGGTCAATAAAATAAATAAACCCTAGCTAACTCAAACAGGGAAAAAAGAATAAAATCTAATTTTCTCATCAATCAGAAATGGTAAAGACAAAATAACAACAGACTCATTAGAAATTCAAAAAATCCTCAATGACTATTACAAGAAACTTTACTCTCAGAAACACGAAAAGCTGAAGGAAATTGACCAATTCATGGAAGCACACCACCTTCCAAGATTAGCCAGTATTCAGTGCAAATATTGAACAGGCTGATACCAAATTCTGAAATAGCGTCAACTATACAAAATCTCCCTAAAAAGAAAAGCCCTGGGCCAGATGGCTTCATGTCAGAATTCTACCAAACCTTTAAAGAAGACCTAGTGCCTATATTACTTAACATTTTCCAAAATATAGAAAAAGAAGGAATATTACCCAACACATTCTATGAAGCAAACATCACCTTGATCCCTAAATCAGGAAAAGACCCAACAAGAAAAAAAAATTATAGACCAATGTCACTAATGAATGTTGATGTAAAAATATTCAATAAAATGCTATCAAACAGAATCCAGCAACACATAAAACAAATCATACATCATGACCAAGTGGGCTTTATCACAGGATCTCAAGGCTGGTTCAATATACATAAATCTATAAATGTAATCCAGCACATAACCAAATTAAAAAATAAAGACCATATGATTCTCTCAATTGATGCAGAAAAAGCTTTTGATAATATTCAGCATCCCTTCATGATCAGAACACTAAAGAAAATTGGTATAGAAGGGACATTTCTTAAACTGATAGAGGCCATCTACAGCAAACCCACAGGCAATATTGTAATGAGTAGAGTTAAATTGACACCATTCCCACTTAGATCAGGAACCAGGCAAGGTTGCCGATTCTCTCCATTGCTCTTTGACATTGTAATAGAAGTTTTAGCCATTGCAATTAAGGAAGAAAAGGAGATCAAGGGTATACACCTAGGGTAAGAATAGATTAACTTTCACTTTTTACAGATGATATGATTGTATATCTGGAATACACCAGGGATTCAACTATAAACTTTTAGAAGTGATCAAGGAATACAGCAGTGTATCAGGCTACAAAATCAACACGCATAAATCAGTAGCCTTTATATACACCAACAACCAAGCTGAAAAAAGAGTCAAAGACTCTATTCCTTTCACAGTAGAGCCAAAGAAGATGAAATATTTGGGAGTCTACCTAAAAAATGATGTGAAAGATCTCTATAAGGAGAACCATGAAACTCTAAGAAAGGAAATTGCTGAACATGTCAACAAATGGAATAACATACCATGCTCATGGTTGGGAAGAATCAACATTGTTAAAATGTCCATACTCCCCAAAGCAATATACAATTTTAATGCAATTCATATTAAAGTTCCATTGTCATATTTTAAAGATCTCAAAAAAATAATACTTTGTTTTATTTGGAATCAGAAAAAAACTGGAATAGCCAAGATATTACTTAGAAATAAAAACAAAGCAGGAGGAATCATGGTACCAGACCTGTTACAGTACTATAAATTGATAGTGATCAAAACGGCATGGTACTGGCACAAAAACAGAGAGGTAGATGTTTGGAACAGAATAGAGAACCAAGAGATTAACCCAGCTTTTTACCACTATTTGATCTTTGACAAGCCAATTAAAAACATTCAATGGGGAAAAGATTCCCTTTTTAACAAATGGTGCTGGGAGACCTGGCTGGCTACCTGTAGAAAACTGAAATTGAACTCACACTTTTCACCACTAACGAAAACAGACTCACACTGGATTAAAGATTTAAACTTAAGACATGAAACTACAAAAATACTAGAAGAAAGTGCAGGGAATATTCTTGAACGAATTGTCCTAGGCAAATACTTTATGAAGAGGACCCCGCAGGCAATTGAAGCAGTATCAAAAATACACTACTGGGACTTGATGAAACTAAAAGCTTCTGCATGGCCACAAACACAGTAAGTACAGCAAGCAGACAGCCCTCAGAATAGGAGAAAATATTTACAGGTTATGCCTCCGACAAAGGTTTAATAACCAGAATCCACAGAGAGCTCAAACCTATTACCAAGAAAAGAACAAGAGATTCCATCTTAGGATCGGCAAAAGATATGAAGAGAAACTTCTCTAAAAAAGATAGGCACAAGGCCTTCAGACACATGAAAAAATGCTCACTATCCATAATTATCAGAGAAATTCAAATCAAAACTAACTTGAGGTATCATTTACCCCAGTAAGATTAGCCCACGTGACAAAATCCCAAAACCAGAGATTTTGGTGAGGATGCAGAGAAAAGGGAACACTTCTACATTGCTGATGGGAATGCAAACTAATACGTTCATTTTGGAAAGATGTTTTGAGAATATTCAGAGATCTAAAAATAGACCCACAATTTGATCCTATAATTCCTTTACTTGGTATATACCCAGAAGACCAAGAATCACATTACAACAAAGCTGTCTGTACCAGATTGCTTATTGCAGCCCAATTCATAATTGCTAAGTTATGGAAGAAGTCCAAGTGCCCATCGATCCATGAATGGATTAATAAATTGTGGTACATGTATACCATGGAATATTATGCAGCCTTAAAGAAAGATGATGATTTTACCTCCTTCATATTTACATGGATGGTGCTGGAACACATTCTTCTTAGCAAAGTATCTTAAGAATGGAAGAAAAAGTATTCAGTGTATACAGCCCTACTATGAAGCAAATTTATAGCTTTCATATGAATGCTATAACCCAATTATAGCACAAGAAGATGGGCAAAGGGGTAAGGGAGGGAAAGGGAGAGGTTGTGTGTGGAGAGAGGGTAAATGGTGGGATCACACTTATGGTGCAACTTAGAAGGTACAGATGAAAACTACTAAATGCAGAACACAAATGTTTTCACACAATAAACGAGAAAATCCCATGAAGGTTATGTCGAACAGTTGGATGAAAATATTTCGCATTGTATAGGAATCCCACTGTACCCCATGATTGCACTAATGTACACAGCTATGATTTAATAAAAAAAGAACTAATTCTCTGAACTAAAACCATTTATCTCTATGTTCTTATGTTAAAGAACAAAGTTTCATGCTCTATTTCTCTGATTCACTTTTATCAAAAGACTCTTTAAGTCTATTATGTCATTGTGAGTGTAAATTCTCCAAAGAAATATTTGCAGTCACTTTATCATATTTTTTCTTAGAAAGCTAGCTAAAACTAGTACCAAAAATATATTTACTCCAATGAATCAGAATCACAGAAGATCCTTAAATAAAATAAAAGGAAAAAGAAACTTAACATCTCTCTTCTTCTTACAAGTAGGATCACTAAAACCCAGAGACTTTGGAGTGACTGGCCTAATGTCACATGTAACATTAATGACAGAAATGGGACTGAAGAATTTATTGAGTGATCACGTTTCTTGCCAATAAATAAGTGAATTAAAATGAATCTCAAATAGCCACGTATATTGCAAACTGACCTAAAAAGTCTTCTTCTGACACTAGTTCATGACTAGAAATTCCACAGTAAAAGGAGAGATAATAGACCATATCCAGGGATAGTTCTGTCAGCTGAAATTGAATGACTGGAAAATAAAGAGCTTGTGTAGAAAAAGCATTGGCTTCTGGAACAACTCTAACATTTCTCTTGCTAAACAATATCTATTGCCTCTAAAACTTGCTCTTGATTGAGAGTTGAAGTAAACATCATCATTCCTCACTATTTCATTATGTATATTAGTACCACCCAAGCCGGTGGAGACTGTGGGCTCTGAAATGTGTCTCCTGATTTAATCTTCTGTGCCTCTGTAGTTAAGGATGAATAGTGACTGACACTTTCCTAGTTGCTTCAAGAGCAAATAAATATGTAAAGTATGAATATGCATGAAGCATCATCAATCACACAGAGATAATCAATCATGAGGGAAGAGACAACATAAAACTTGGCTGTATGCAGCCCAGAAACCAGCTTTCACTGAGCTTAAAGAGCTAGACAATGAATAAAGAGCAATACAATTAAATTGATGGTTCCATCTATTTCTGTGTATGGACATTTCATAGACGATCCTTAGAACTACATATTAATCCCCTTTTGCAAATGAGAAACTGACATACATCTACATCTCAGGATAGAAAGCGTTTGTCTTATTATCAGAATCAAGCTCATTTTTGGACCAAGTTGTTTCTCCTGGATTCACTAATGTTTGCACTTTTTCTCTAATTCCCTCCATTTCTGAAATTTTCCTGTCACCTCTCCTTGCCTCTGAAACTGATAGTAGTCTCTATTAGTACTTATGGCCCCAGTTCATGTCCAGAATAATATATAACCAAGTCTCCAACTTTCCTAGAATTAACTTAAATATTCTTCCATTTAAATGTTTGTGTTTTCCCCTTTTTCTAGCTCCATTCTACTTACTGTCTCAAATCTGTTTTCTAGCCACATGTGGATGGGAAGAAAAAGAGTTTTGGTTCATAAAATTTATAGTAAATAGAATTCTTTTGCTTTATATGCCAAAAATTATTCAAATTCACTGAGGAATAAGAGGATGAGGATGTATTGACCAATTTGACTAAACAGACTAAGTAGGTTTGGATTCAGAAACTCAAGTAATATCATTAGGATTATAGCTTTCACACTCTATCTGTAAGATAAGCTTCTTCTTGCTTTTGAATTTACTATCAGTCAATCCTTTTGACATGGTGGCAATGCTGGCCACCAGCACCTTCAAGAATCCATGAAAGTCACAGACCCTACCAAAAAGATCTAACTGACGAGCATAGAGCATTGCACTTAACAATAGGAGAATAAACATTTTCTTTCAAGTACTCACAGAACATTTCCAAAGATAAACTGTACCCTGGGCTATAAAACGAACTTTAAGAAATTTAATAGAAATAAAATTGTAGGCTTGGCACCTGTGGCTCAACGGGCTAAGGCGCCAGCCACGTACACCTGAGCTGGCGGGTTCGAATCCAGCCCCAGGACCCGCCAAACAACAATGACGGCTGCAGCCAGAAAATGGCCGGGCGTTGTGGCGGGTGCCTGTGGTCCCAGCTGCTTGGGAGGCAGAGGCAGGAGACTCGCTTGAGCCCAGGAATTGGAGGTTGCTGTGAGCTGTGATGCCATGGCACTCTATCCAGGGTGACAGCTTGAGGCTCTGTCTCAAAAAAAAAAAAAAGAAAGAAATAAAATTGTATTTATTTTCTTTGATCATGATGGAAACTAGAAATCAATAGGAGAAAGATGACAGGAAAATCCCTTTAAACATTTGTATAAATAATCCATAGGTAACAAAGGAAATATAAAAAGTACATAAACCTGAATGAAAGAAACAACGTATCAAAATGTACAGAAATAAATTTATAGTACTAACTGCTTTTATTAGAAAAGGGAAATAGTCTCAAATAACTTAAGATTATACCTCAAGAGAACCATAAACACAACAAAATAAATACATAAGTAAGCACATAAAAGGAAATAGTATAGAGAAAGCATAAATTAATGAAACTGGAAAGAGAAGAACAATGTAGAAAACCAATGAAACAGAGTGTTGCGTGGCTCAAAGGAGTAGGGCGCCAGCCCCATATACTGGAGGTGGTGGGTTCAAACCTGGCCCCAACCAAAAACTGCAAAAAAAAAAAAGAAAGAAAGAAAGAAAGAAAGAAAGAAAGAAAGAAAGAAAGAAAGAAAGAAAGAAAGAAAATTAAAAAAAGAAAATAAAAGAAAGAAAATCAATGAAACAAAACAGAGTTTCTTCGATATTAAGCAGTAAGTGGAGTGGAGAAAGATGGAGGATTAGAGCCAGTGTCTTTACAGCCATGCATGGTGATACTAGGGAGAAAAGACTCCGGGCACTTCTGGCTTGTGGGATATGTCCAGAAAACATCGCTTTGGGGCCACTTCAAGAATCCAAGATGAGAATGAAAGCAGTGAAGAAGAGGCAAGTATTTGCATTCAGTTGGAGGCCAACTGGTGTAGCTGCAGCTGCAGCCAGGACAGTTTGCAACCAGGACAATTTGAAGCCAGAGAGGGCCTGCCTTGTGGGATTTTTTTTTTTTTTTTTTTGGCTTCAGCACTTGGTTGAGTTACATTGGGAAAGATTGAGTGAGTGAGTGAGTGATTTTGAAGAGTTGTCAGAGGTCAGGACTGAGCCACACACGTTTTCCTGGGAAAGAGACTGCATAGTCAAGAGACATGGTTCAGGAAGCTCAAGCTGTGTCTATTAAGGGGTCTAAGGAGAGCTTCAGGATCCCAACCCTGTGGGGTTCGAGGACAAAGTCAGGAAGATGGGACACAGTCTCTTCAGCAAGGAAGGGGCTTCCAGTCTCCATCTTATACAGTGTGGTGTAGTGATTAGCATCTCATACCCCAGAAGATCACCTGTTTCCCAGGCAACATAAACCAAAATAAATACATAAACAGGTTTTTTTTTTCTTTATGGTATATTTTACAAGAGTAGATGTTAAATCTACTAAGTATAGAGTATAAATGTCATAACACAATAATTAAGAAAGTGCAGTGAAGCCTATGTTAACCAGTTTATTGTAAGTATTTCAAATTGTATATAAAATCAGCACATTGTACTCCATAAATACATTAATGTACACAGCTATTATTTAATAAAAAATAAAATGATATATAACAAATTTTTCCCTCTAGCTTTTTCTTTTTCTTTTTATTCTTGTTTTTTTCTTACATAATTATAATTTTTCATTGCTTCCTTCTTTAAGAATAAGGGTTTCATTTTTGCTAGTTTTTTCTGCCCAGTTATCCTTTCCCCCCTCCCCAATTTTATTCCTCATGGTTTTTATTTGTTTGGTTTAGTTTGATTTATAGCATTTTTGTTTTTCTTCTCTATTTGTTGTAAGTTGGGTATTGTGTCTGCTCAAGCTGGCAAGAAGTTTCAGATGTTGAGGGATGCACCCAACTCAGCCCTCCAGAGGTCGGGATTTATGGATGTGGTTCAAGTACTTTCCTGCCTCTCTCTTTTTGTTCCTCTCTTCTTTTTGTCAATATTCCCCTTTTCTGCTTTCCTTTCTATTTTCTCTCTCTCTCTCTTTTTTTTTTTTTTTTTTTTTGCAGTTTTTTTGGACAGGGCTGTGTTTGATCTCACCACCTCTGGTATATAGGGCTGGCACCCTATTCCTTTGAACCACAGGTGCCACCCTCTATTTTGTCCTTTTTTGTCTTTTACCCCTTCTTACTCTTCACTGATCTCTTCTTTGTAGTTCTTTACCAAAAGGACACTTCAACACCTTAGATCAGAGGCACAGTAACTTAAAAAGCAGGAGGAAGTATAACAAAAAAGTAGGGCAGGAAATATACAAAAGGAAAACAAGGATACAAGAGTCTTAAATTTGACCCTAGAACAACTGTGCTTAATAGACATATACAGAACACTACATCCCAAAGTTAAAAAGTATATGTTCTTCTCATCAACCAGTGGAATATTCTTGGAAATAGATCATATCCTAGGACACAAATCAAACTTCAACAAAATCGAAAGAATTGAAATTATGCATTGTATTTTGTCAGGCCACAAGGTAATAAATGTGGAACTGAACTCCAACAAAAATTGTCACCCCTACACAAAAGCATGGATATTGAACAACTTTATGCTGAATGGCAGTTGGGTCAAGGAAGAGATTAAAAGGTAAATCATTAATTTCCATGGGCATAACAACAAGAAAGATATAAACTACCAAAACCAATGGACACTGCAAAAGCAGTCTTAAGAAATAAATTTATTATATTAGCTGCCCATATACAAAAAACAGAAAGAGAGCACATTGACAACCTAATGAATAATCTTAAAGGAATGGAAAAGGAAGACAAATCTAATCCCAAACCTAGCAGAACAAAAGAAATATCAAATTAAATCAGAAGAAAATGAAATTTAAAATAAAAGATTTATTCAGAAAATTATTGTAATAAAATTTGATTTTTTTGAGAAGATAAATAAAATTGATAAACCTTTGGCAAGATTAACCAGAAATAGAAAAAGAGAAATCTTTACTAATCTCAATCAGAAATGAAAGGGGAGAGATAACAACTGATACCAAAAAGATACAAGAGATTATGTCTACTACCAAACTCTATGCCCAGAAATTTGGCAATGTAGAAAAAAATGGACCAATACACGCTATTAAATCATATTCCTAGAGTTAACCAGAAAGAAATAGATTGCTTGAAGAGATCAATATGAAGCACTGAGATTGTAAAAACCATAAAAAAATGCCACAAAAAAGCCCAAGACCAAATGGCTTCACATCACAATTCTATCACACCTTCAAAGATGAGCTTGTGTCTATATTGCAGAACATATTCCAAAACATTGAGAATGAAGGAACTTTCCCCAACACATTCTATGAAGCACACATCACCTTGATTCCAAAACCAGGAAAGGACCCAACCAAAAACAAGAAGTACATACCAATTTCACTAATGAATATTAATGCAAATTACTCAAGAAATTCTTAGCTAATAAATTGCAACCATATATTAAAAAATTATACAACACTATCATATAAGCTTCACCCCAGAGATGTATGGTTGGCTTAATATACCCAAATCCAAAAATGTAATACATCATATCAATAGAAGCAAAAACAGAGTGTATGATCCTCTCAATAGATACAGAAGAAGTATTTGCCAAAATTCAGGATCTTTTTTTTTCTAATAAGAACATTTAATAAAATAGGCATAACTGGCACATTTCTTAAGCTGAATGAAGCCATCTATGACAAACCCAAAGCTAACATAATACTGAATGGAGTAAAACTGAAAGCTTTTACACTTACAAGTGAAACCAGACAAGGATGTTCACTATCACCACTATTATTCAACATTTTGTGGTGGACGTTCTAGCCAATGTAACCATGCAAGAGAAAGATATAAAGGGCATCAAAATGGGGGCAGAGGAGCTCAAACTCTCTCTCTTTGCTATTGATATGATTTTATACTTTGAAAACCCCAGAGACTCAACCACAAAATTGCGGAAGTGATCAGAATATACTGTAACATCTCAAGTATAATGCCTCAACCACAAAATTGTGGAAGTGATCAGAATATACTGTAACATCTCAGGTACAATGCCAATGTCAAAAAATCAGTAGTCTTTGTATATGCCAATAACAGCCAAGTTGAGAATCAAATCAAGGATACAATTACCTTCACAGTAGCTACAAAGAAAATGAAATACTTAGGAATATACCTAACAAAAAATGTGAAAATCTCTTCAAAGAGAATTATTGAACACTAAGGAAAGAAATGGCAGAAGATCTAACAAATAGAACACTAACTGTGTTCTTGGATGGGAAGAATAAACATTATCAAGATGTCCGACTCTACAGATTAAATGCAACCCCCATTAAAATGTCAACATCATATTTTGAAGAACTGGAAAAAATAGTAATTAGTTTTGTATGGAACAAGGTAAAAAATGTACAGCTAAGGCAATTCTTAGTAATAAAAACATGGTATAGTGGCATCACCCTATCAGACTGTAGGCTATATTACAATCCCATAATAATCAAAACAACATGGTATTGGCACAAAAATAGAGACATAGACATATGGAACAGAAAAGAAAACCAAGAGTTGAAATCAGGCTCTATTTGCCGTCTGATCTTTTCTTTTTTTCCTTTTTTAAATTAAATCATAGCTGTGTACATTAATGCAATTATGGGGTACAATGTGCTGGTTTTATATACAATTTGAAATATTTTCATCAAACTGGTTAACATAGCCTTCATGACATTTTCTTACTTATTGTGTTCAGAAATTTATATTCTGCATTTACTAAGTTTCACCTGTACCCTTCTAAGATGCACTGTAGGTGTGGTCCCACCCTTCTCCCTCCTCTCCTCCCCTTGCCGCTTCCCCCATATTTCTTGTGCTATAATTGGTTTATAGCTTTCATATGAAAGCTATAATTTAGTTTCATAGTAGGGCTGAGTACATTGGATACTTTTTCTTCGATTCTTAAGATACTTTGCTAAGAAGAATATGTTCCAGCTCCATCCATGTAAACATGAAAGAGGAAAAGTCTCCATGTTTCTTTAAGGCTGCATAATATTCCATGGTGTACATATACCACAACTTATTAATCCATTCGTGGGTTGATGGGCACTTGGGTTTCTTCTATGACTTAGCAATTATGAATTGGGCTGCAATAAAAATTCTAGTACAAATATCTTTGATATAATATGATTTTTGGTCTTCTGGATATATACCTAGTAGAAGAATTATAAGCTCAAAAGGCAGGTCTATTTTTAGATCTCTAAGTATTATCCAAAGATCTTTCCAAAAGGAATGTATTAGTTTGCATTCTCACCAGCAATATAGAAGTATTACCTTTTCTCCACATCCATGCCAACATCTCTGGTTTTGGGATTTTGTGATTTGGGCTAATCTTACTGGAGCTAAATTATATCTCAAAGTGGTTTTGATTTGCATTTCTTGGATGATTAAGGATAATGAGCATATTTCAATGTGTCTATTGGTGGTGCACCTGTCTTCTTCAGAGAAGTTTCTCTTCAAGTCCCTTGCCCACACTGAGATGGGATTCTTTTGTTGGTAATATGTTTTAGTTCTCTGTGGATTCTTGTTATTAAACCTTTCTCAGAGACATAACCTGCAAATATTTTCTCCCATTCTGAGGGCAGTATGCTTGCTACACTTACTGTGTTTATGGCCGTGCAGAAGATTTTTAGTTTCGTCAGGTCCCAGTAGTGTATTTTTGATACTGCTTCAATTGCCTGAGGGGTCCTCCTCATAAAATATTCACCCAGGCCGATTCCTTCAAGAGTTTTCCCTGCACTTTATTCTAGTTTTTTTATAGTTTCATGTCTTAAGTTTAAATCTTTAATCCAGTGAGAGTCTGTCTTAGTTAAAGGAGAAAGGTGTGGGTCCAGTTACAGTTTTCTACAGGTCTCCAGCCAGTTCACCTATCACCATTTGTTAAACAGGGAGTCTTTTCCCCCACTGAATGTATTTAATTGGCTTGTCAAAGATCAAGTAACGATAAGTAGCTGGGTTCATCTCTTGGTTCTCTATTCTGTTCCATAATTCTACCTCTCTGTTTTTGTGTCAGTACCATGCGGCTTTGATCACTATCGACTTATAGTATAGTTTGATGTGTGGTAGTGTGATTCCTCCTGCTTTATTTTCATTTCTGCTAATGTCTTGGCTATTTGAGGCTTTTTCTGATTCCATGTAAAATGATGTATTATTTTTTTGAGATCTGTAAAGTATGACATTGGAGCTTTAGTAGGGATTACATTATAATTATATATTGGTTTGGGTAGTATGGACATTTTGAAAATGTCAATTCTTCCCACCCATGAACATGCTATATTTTCCCATTTGTTAACATCTTCAGCTATTTCTTTTAAAATCATACAGTGGGAGAAACCAGTCTCTATTCATCAAACAGTGCTGGCAGTAGTGGATAACCACATGTGAATGAAAAACTCGACCCACACCTTTACCACTTACAAAAGTTGGCTCAAGACGGATAAAAAAATGTAAATCTATGACACAAAACTATCAAAATCTCCTAAAAAATTGTGGGTAAAATGCTTGAAATTGTTAAACTTTGAAAGATTTTATGATAAAGACTTACATGGCCATTGTGACAACAACAAAAATTAACAAATGGAACTTAATTAAGCTCAAAATCTTCTGCACATCTAGTGACACAAGAAGTAAAGCAAAAAGACAACCTTAGGAATTAATATATTCTCAGGCTATGAATCTGACAAAGGGTTCTTAACTGGAATCTTCAGATAACTCAAATTAATTAAAATCAACAAAATAGAGTAAACAATCCCATGTTTGTCTGGACAAGAGATATGAACAGAACTATCTCTGATGAAGACAGATGAATGACTAGGAAACACTTGAAAAAATGCTCATCATCACTATCATCAGAGAAATGCAAATCAAAACCACCCTGAGATATCACCTAACCCCAGTGAGAATAACCCACATCACAGTCTTAAAGCTGCAAAGGCTGGCAAGGATGTGGAATGAAGGGAACACTTTTGCACTACTGGTGGGACTGCAAACTAATACAACCTTTTTGGAAGGAAGTATAGAGAATCCTCAAAGAACTCAAATTAGACCTCCATTTGATCCTGAAATCCCATTACCGGGCATCTACCCAGGGAAAAAAAAATCATTTTTTCATAAAGACCTTTGCACTAGACTGTTTATAGCAGATCAATTCACAACTGCCAAAATGTGGAAACAGCCTAAATGCTCACTAACCTAGGAATGGAATAACAAGTTCCGGTATATGTATACCATGGAATACTATTTAGCCATTTAGAGCTGGAGACTTTACATCTATTATATAAACTTGGATGGAGTTGGAACACATTCTTCTTGGTAAAGCATCACAAGAATGGAGAAGCAGGAATCCAATGTACTCAATTCCAATATGAAGGCAATAGATGATATAATACAGGGTAAGGGGTAAAGAGATGTGGGAACAAGGAGAGGGAATGAGGGAGGGTTATGGTGTGTCACCATGTATGGCACACCTCTTGAAGGCAGGACACAATTATAAGGGGGACTTTACCTAACAACTGTAATTAGTGTAATCTAATTCTTTGTAACCTCCATGAATCCCAAACAATAAAGAAGGAAATTCTGAAAAAAAAATAATAGAAGAGATTGTGGGGGAAACACTTGACAAAATTTGTCTGGGCAAAGATTTTATGAATAAGACCCATTGGTAGGGTGGTGCCTGTGGCTCAAACGAGTAGGGCACTGGCCCCATATTTCAAAGGTGGTGAGTTCAAACCCAGCCTGGGCCAAAAACTGTAAAAAAAAAAGTCCCCTTGGCAATTGAAAGAACACTAAAAATAATTAAATGTTACTTGATAAAGTTAAAAAGCTTCTGCACACATAAGGGTCCCACAACCATGCAAACAGACAGTTTTGTGAATGGGAGATGGT
This sequence comes from Arctocebus calabarensis, assembly GCA_963573935.1. NCBI lineage: Eukaryota > Metazoa > Chordata > Mammalia > Primates > Lorisidae > Arctocebus > Arctocebus calabarensis. Next base: position 14,261 of record CAUYON010131866.1, read on the forward strand.
ATTTGCATGTTACAAATCTGACAAAGATCTGATGACAATAATCCACAGTGAACTCAAATTAATCAACATGAAAAGAGAAAACAATCCCATTTATAATTTGCTAAGAGACTTGAACAGACAATTCTCTGAAGAAAACAGATGAATGACCAACAAACACATGAAAAAATGATCATCATCTCTAATCATGAGAGAAATGTAAGTCAAAAACACTCTGTGATATAACCTTACTCCACAGACATTAGCTCACATCACAAAATCTTGAAACTGCAGATTCTGGGGTGGATGTTCAGCAAAGGGACCTCTTTTACGCTGTTCATAGGAGGTCAAACTAATACAACCTTTATGAATAAAAGTATGGAGAATTCTTAAAAGATTAAAAGCCAACCTTTCATTTGATATGACAATCCTGTTACTAAGACATCTACCCAGAAGAAAAAAAATAATTTTATAAATAGTATATTTGCACCAATATGTTATTGTAGCTCAATCTACAATTGAAAGTTATGGAAGCACTGAAATGCCCATCAACGCATGAATGCATTAAGTCAATTTTGGCATACGTATACAATGGAATACTATTCGGCCATAAGAAAAGATAGAGACTTTACATTATATTTACCTGGATGGAAGTGAAACACATTCTTCTGAGTAAAGTATCTCAAGAATGGAAAAAGAAAAGTGTATATATACAATTTATTCAATACTAACATGAAATCAATATGTAAATGACTACTCCATCGCATGAAACATAAAACACAACTATAGTCTATGGAGAGGGCGGGCAGGGGTGGGTGAGGGGAAGAGGTAGGAGCAAGGGAGGTCCGTGGTAGGATGGAGGGCAATTGGTGGGATCTCCACCAATTGGAGGGTGGGATTTCCCTCCATGGGAAAACATGTGAGGGTGATGTGAGGGTGTTCAGCAAGACCCCTGAGTGAAAGCCTCAAATACAGTTTGAAGTTTAACTTAGAATGGTAAATAAGGTAACCTAAATTTTTGGACCCTGATATTAATTTCAAAATTTTGAAAATGAAGAAAAAATTAAAAAAAATTATAGTAGTGGGAGTTTCATATAATGGAACCATACAGTAAGTGTATAGTCTTTTGTGTCCAGTTTTGTGCCAATAGACAAACTTTCATCATCCATATTACATATTATGTAATTATTAATCATACATTTTTTATTTCTGAGTAGCATTTCATTGCGTGGATGTACCACTATTTGTGTGTATATTCATCAGTTATTGAACATTTTAGTTGTTACAATTAAGGAAATTATATATAAACCTCTGATAAATATTTACGTGTATTTCTTTTAGTGAAGCCATATTTTATTTTATTTTTTTTTTAATTTTTGTAAGACAGAATTTATTCACAGAAAAGAAAGAAAAGAATACAGAAAACATTAAGGCACCTGTTAGAGGGAGATAATTCTAGTGGGGAGAGAGAAGCTCTCTCCGTTTCTCTC
>CAUYON010131871.1:0-10877 GCA_963573935.1 Arctocebus calabarensis
TATAATTTAATATTTCTCTTGTACTATAGTTTATGTTCATTTACAGATTTTTTTGTACTGTGTGATTTGAACTTTTTGTTCTTTGCTATGATAAATGTTTAGTAGAGCAGTTATGATCACAAATTAAATTTTTTGGTTTGATTGAAAAAAAAAATAAAAATAAAAAAATAAAAACAAATGGCACTCTAGGTACCCATGGTAATTCACCAGCTCCGTCACACTGTGGATTTCTGCACTGGTCAGAGCTTCTACAGTTAGGATACGGGCTGGGTAAGAATTTTACTTGATGTGTTCGACCCCCAGTAATCAGCCTTCTTAGAATAATTATAAAATTGTTTTCGGTTCAACAGCATTCCAGAATTGGCTTCCTTTTTTGATTGAATTTTGGTGTTCAAGGATATTTAATCAATGATTTCTAAATTCACTTACCTGTCTTAGATTACAGTTAATTGTGCACATGCCTGCTTAACCTCCCGCTCCCCTCAAAACGATGGGAGCTGATTGGCTCTTGTGGATTTTTTCATCTTTCTAATTGTTTAGTGCTTTACATAGTTTCTAGTACATAGTAGATAATCAAGAAATGCGTATTATATTGACACATTACAGTCTTGTTTAGTTCTTTAAGTCTTGCACACTTTATATTCCTTCCCACCCTCAAGGGTAGACTAGACCAATGAGAAATTAGAGGCAAAGGCACTGTGACCCAGCCAAGGCTAGTCCTCAGAGGAGTGAGCAATGATTTCCAGCTGCCAAATTCCGCCCTTTTAACCCACATTCTGAAGGCAGCTTGGGAAACAGCCACGTCCTCAGTTCTGGAAATGCTTCATCCCATAACCTCATCATTCCCACAAGACATGTTAAGTATTTTCTGGCTCTTTAACCCTGAACAGTCTTGACAGGCTTTAAAAAGAAAGAAGCAAGAAAGTTGCAGGACAATACACATTTTATAACTGGAAACAGGGATCAAGAAAAATAAGGTAAAATGTAGCTTAATAGTAAAAGCAGCTTCTTGTGTTTGAACATGAGAATACACATGGGCCCACAGTGAACAATTCAAATCTGAGTTGATCATGCAGAGGGTGCAATGCGGCCAAGCTAAGATAGTGGAGGAGTTTGCATATGTTGGTTTGTGGGAGGGTGGCATAATAGCCACTCAGAAATTTAATTGTTTTAATAGATTCAAACATTTATATAGATATGTTTACTTCTTAGAGTAGTAGGATAAATCACCAAATTTATTTACTCAAATAAAGGCAGATAACTTAGACTGGAAAACTCACATTTAAAAAAATAATTGCTTAGCAAACTCTTTTAAAAATCAAAATCCTTCTGTCTCCTAAATTACTGACAATTCACTCTTTTCGTTATATATAACAGAAACTGATTTTAAGTGCTATCTACGACTCTTAAATCACATGAATGCAATTAACGTGAACTAGAAACATATAGTCTATAGTGTCACAGACAAATAGTCTAGTTATTCTTAGAGCCTTGTGTGGAAAAGTCCTAAGGTGTTTTTGCAATGTTCTATTGCTAATTGATAACTAAGTATCAGTAGGTACAAAAAGTCAGCTAACATATAATATCTTACCCCAAAGAGATTTCCAAAGACAAAATAAAAAGCTACACTTAAGGTCAATGAGAGTAGAGAGACTTTTGGGGAATATTAATTATCCAAAGAGATCATGTACTTTTCCTCTCCTCGGGAGTTAATAATCAAATCTCAAAATCTGATCCGAAGGTTTTTTCTTTGACTCCACTATTCATTCTTTCCTCCACTGAATCCCCTCTAAATATATTATATGATTTATTCTTATATAGAGTTTAAAATTAATAAAACTTCCAGAACTTATCCAAAATGAAGTGGACATAAACAGATTTCAAGTGAGACTATGAAAAACTAGAGTTGGTACTGATAAACACTGAAAAGATTATAATTAGGCAATTCACTAAAAGTTAATTTAAATATATTTAAAGCAACATAATTTTGATATCATGGTAAATATATTTATCATCATTTTTTCCCATCCAGAAGATCTAGTATCTCAGGCCGCAATCTATAATAACAAGTACTCACAAACTACCACTAGGTGGCAATCTTTAAACACCCACAAGTAGGAAAAAGACTAATGACCCAGAATCATCAAAAACTTTATTCCCTGGTGTCTCTCTCTCTCTCTCTCTCTCTCTCTCTCCCACCACCACCACCACCACAGTTAATAACTGGTACATTTCCATTTTACAGACGAGAAAACGGATACCCATACAGGTGAAATGTCATGTGAGATCAAAACTAAGTACACCATTAACCATCCATGTCCTGACAGACTGCCAGTTTGTCACTATGCAATTATGCTGGATAATACTCTTAAAACTGAGGATATGTGATTAGACACAGTCACGACAGTCTTTGGCTACCACTGAGGCTTTTTGAGATATCTTTGTACCAGTAGTTCTCGGTTTGGAGCAATTTTTGCCAGGATTTGGCAACATCAAGAAACATTTTTAATTGTCACAATAAAAATGTGGGACATTTTAATGCAAGGGGAATGCGAGTTGCTACTGGCATTTGGGGGTAGCAATCAGGAATGCAGCAAAACTGCCTACAATGTATACGGAATTATCTGGCCCTAAATATCAAGCGTTGAGGTTAAGAAATCATGCTATGCATTGTGAGACTTTTGTACTGTCCAATGGTTATAGAAGTAGGTGGAGATGGTATTTAGGATTGCTGTAGCATTTCATATTGTGACAGACACAACTTTAACCTGCTGAGCATTACCTAGAATTCTTGGCACCTGAGGCAAAACATTCTAGTTATATTAGGAAAGTTAGTCAAAACTACAAAGCAAAAACAAAAATTTTATAAAAAGCGTCAGTGGTTAAATACTATCACGCCACTGCTTACTAGGATTAAGAGAGGAACAGATACCCTTCTCAAGTATCGGCCAGGATTACTTTGCTTAATTCATCATAAATAACTAATCCCTACTCATCTCTCTCTCTCCCCCACCGCTCACCTTTCTCTCTACCACACGCACACACTCATACTCAATTTAACACTGACTGTTTTAGGCCTACCCAAAATAGGAAATAAAAATAAACCACATCACATATGTACTAATGTAGAAAAGAGAAAAGAAGAGGGTTACAGAATATTTTCATTGAATCCTAACCAGGCATTCTGGAAGTCTCACCAATATTCCCATAGCAATGTCTACCTAGACTTAGGACCCAATGTTATAATTACTTGTAGGGTACAAGTACATGGATGCAAAATGTGTTCTGCATGGCCATCCACTTGACACTTGATGTCATTTTCTACCTGCCTCTGCCGTTTTAGACCCTGGACAGACATATAAAGATCTACCAGCAGTGTTTAAACCACCACCAATGGTGAGACACATCTACAGAACATCAACAAAGAATGAGGCACAGGAGAACACAGCCTTGCTGCTCACCCATGTGGCTATGCCCAACCTGGGGCCCTGCCATGAACCTGCAAACCTGAAAAATACCGTCCATGTTCCAGCTCCATGTCAGGAAAAAACAGCGACATCATACTATACACTTGGTGAAATGAGTGGATGCATAAAATAGTAACAAAGATAAACTGAGTGGCAAGAGTTCCTAGGGAAGTGGTCTACAATATATTCTGTCCTCATTTATATATTCAAAGTATCTATTGCTTCCCTACTTATCTATTCCTCTCACTCAGATAAGAATAATTACATTTCTAAAGTGCTGAACGTCCATTGAGATTAAGTTTTAGAGGGTAACATTAAGAGGAAAATCAAACAGTACAATTTTTTTTTTCTGAATGAAACACAGGATACATATTCTGTACAGGAAAGTAATAAGCAAAAATCTTTGGTATGTATTTTATAATATCCTCATATTTTATCAAGGGCATAGACGTGACTATTTTAATTTAAAGTGATGAGGTTGTTGATTTTTTAAATGACTCCTTTAATACCTTGGCACTAGTTTCCCTGTGAAAAGACAGAACTACCTGGTAAGTGAACCAGTTGTACACCCACTTGAAAGCATATTTTATTTTCTAATGATTTGTTTCTGCTTTATCCATCTTGGTTACTTCTACAACAGCCACAGATCACCGAATTTGGGTGTTTCATCTCAACAGGACATTCTTGGCATTGTCTACTCATGAGCAATAACTTCTGAAAACAACATGATGTGTTAATTACATTACTTCACTTTATTTTAATTTGACCTCATAAAACTATAAGGAAATATCATTTGTGTTTTCAATAGCGGCCAATGATTAGCATGTCATAATTTCCTCTATATTAGGAGAGCTACACCATCACTTCCTGACCTGAATTCTTTGTAACATTTAATAGAGGTGAAACAAAAATGGTGCCTGGGCTCTGTGCTCTATTCAGGAAAGGCCGTGCAGATGAACGGACTTGGTACAACACGGACAAGAAGGACGCCCCATGTTCACTTACAGGTATTCCCTTTGGGCCTCGTTCTCCTCTTGGTCCTTGTGATCCTGGAGGTCCCTAAAACAGAAAGTGATGATTATGCCCGCAGAACATTTAGACATTTCTGTTGGGTTTTTATAAGGTTTGCTTGATAAAAGAAAATTGAAAAACAGAAACATCACACTTCCTAATTCAGTGTCGTTGAAGACTACAGAGAATGAAGCCAGGAGCATACAAAACTTTGTATACATTGAAGAGCTATTTATTCAAGCAGTGAAACTCAAAGGCCTGTAAAGAATTCAGTGCCCATGTACTGGTGAGCTGAAGAGATGAGCTTGAATACTAATTGCAAAATTTTAAGGATCATTTTTGCTGTCTTTTTCCAGGTACCTAAATTCTGGTCACAAATCCTACAGTTCTGATTTTGAAAACTCTATAAATTTATAAGCCCCAAGTTATCAATTGTTTCAGGGAATGCGTTGAGTTCAATTTGGTAATTGACACCCTATCATCCTATCATGATAGCCCATCACGGCACAAGCTTCTGATGAAAGCAATGGAAAGACGAGCCTCTTAGCCTACTAATCACTCCTGCTTTACATACATCCAATTAGCTTTTGTTTTTACTTGATTTAGAGTCACATATTTCTATTTTATATTTAATTCCACTTTGAATTTTCAAATTACAATTGAGGCCATTTTTCTCTTAAAATAGCAAAGGACTATAATATTCCAAAATTGGTGTTGCTGTGCTGATATCTTAAAATAGTTTTTTTTTTTTTCCTAGAAGATGGTAGTTGTCAAGGGGATTTTGTTTCTCTTCAAAAAATAATTTCAATTGGGACATGAAGATTACAGTAAATTAGCATTTACTCTACCCAACATGCAGCACTGTTTAAGAGCAAAATCTTCAAAAGGATCAGAGAAGGTCTGTTAAAGCTATGCTAGTATTTTCCTTAAGTTGGTTTGAAGTGTTTTCCAATTTACATGAGAAGAGTGTGTGTGTGTTATCCATCAAATTACCTATGAATGTTACTGATAATCAAACCTGAACTGATTGGTCTTTTAAACTAATCCAGAAATATGCTATTCTGATACATGTTTTCTCAAATTCTACTACAATATATGATTTAATTTAAAATTAAAAGTAGTCCATCCATAAGCATAGTCAGACAATAGAAAAATTAGCCCTAATTTCAATGAAGAAGTTCATTCTAAAATTAGTAATATAAAAATAAACTGTTTTGCCTTTCTCATGACCAATAGCAGCACTAATAAACAAGGAATTTCAGAAGGAAATAATCCCCTATTTACCATTTATTGCTGCAGAGGAAGGCTTAGTTTGAAGATGCACTGAGATAAAATGTTTCAAGAAACCAAACATAATTGTTTTACAGTCAACTGTCTTCTCCCAGCTGCAAAGACTTTCGGTATCTCATCAAACACAAGAGTACCATGAATAGTGGTGGAAGATACTTACTGCCGGTCCTGGACGACCACGTATGCCTGTTACCTAAACAATAAATGAAATAATTTGTAAAGGTAATGTGACTACAGTCACAAAAGTCAATAGCCAAACAAATAAGAATAACAACAAAAGTCTTAGTAATTTTTTTAAAAAACAAATGGATGTTGTCAACTGATGCTCGTTTCCTCCTTTCCTTACAACCTAAGACATTATCTAATTTAAACTTTAACATAGGGAGCCAGGACTGGTGTCGTCATTGAGAACACCAACACCAGAGAAAAGAGGCTTAGGTTCAAATAGTGATACTACTCCTTCCTTACCAGATATGTGATCTTGGACAAATAACTTATTACTTATCTTCTCTATACTTCAGTTTATTGAAAATGGGACCCTAAGTGTAAACTTAAATGTAAAATGATAATAATGATTATAAAATTACCTCCTTCACAGAGTTGTGAAGATAAATAAATAGTATAATGTTAAGCACTTAGCATATAAGACGTAGTAAGTATACACAAGTGTTTTTAAATGATATAGAACACCATGAATTTTTTACATTTTAGGTAAAAACAAGCTAGTTTAAAGACAAAGCAAAATTGTAAATACTGCCCAATAAATGAACATGTATATGATTTTGTCTTGGAAGATTGATAATACCTCCTTTGAGATCTATGAATAGGAAGAATTTTTATCCTATTAAATAATATACTTTTTATCATCTACCAGTCTAAAGAAGTCTTAAGAATTTTTATTCAACATAGAATTTCAATCAGGATCAAGGCTTATTTCCAAAAGTGTGGAACAGTAAACCATTATGCTAACACTAATATTAGCTATCATTGTATATCCACACACAGTGTATTTATCTTATAAAACTATGATTTTCTACCTTCATCCATGGGACTGTAAAAGTCAGGAACATAGAATGTTAAATATTGCATTAAATAATTAATCTATTTTTGTGTGATTGTATTATGCTAAAAACTTGCTTATAAAATAATTTCTCTATTTGAGACTCTGTATATAAGCCATAATATATAGCCATACTATAGCTAAGTTCATTAAAGGTTTACTAAAACAGCATTTACTTACAACAGGCACTAATCCTGGTTCTCCTTTTTGTCCCTATAAGGTAAAAAAAAAAATGTTCAATTAGCAAAATATAATGACTTGTTAGGCATGGACATGATACACTAGAATATGCCAGGTAAACACTGGGAATTTCTATTTTCAATTAAAAAGTAACATTATGATGAATATCCTTCTTTATAAAAGTTTGTTTGTACTTTGTTTTAATTTTTTTTTTTTTTTTTTTGCAGTTTTTGGACAGGGCTGGGTTTGAACCTGCCACCACCAGCATGTGCACTTTGGATTAATACCTTATAATATACTTTTAGAAGTTGAATTGATAAATTGAAGATCTTATATATTTTCAAGGTTTTTGATCCAGATCACAAAATCATACACCTAAAACATGCAATCTAATTATATCCCTTTAATAATATCTCATACCAGACAAAATTTAGTAGAATGAAAACTATTTTATTGTCATAATCTGAATGATGGATTCAGTGGCAGAACTAACATTAACCCAATCAGACTCACTGGTTCTAATGCAGAGAGAGCGAATAATCTGTAATTCAGGAATAAATTGAGAATTCAAAAGAGGAAAAGAAGAAAGAGTTCAACAGGGAAAATTCAGAATGAAAACACAAAGGACAATGTGCACAAAGATGAGGGGAAGAAAGATCAATATATATGTGCTTCAAAGTAAAACAGGCTTATTTCTATACTTCTACATGTGCTAACTTCTAAACTGAGACTTTCCATTTTTAAAGTAATAAAAGTAACGAAAATTCACCTTGTAAGCTACAATAAAAGAGATTTTTAAAATGGCAAAGTATTTGAATTTTTTAGAAAGAGTATATAAATTTGGGTCTAATAAATAAGGAATTTCACGAGATGATGCTGGTAAAAATGCCTCTTCTGTAACTAGTCTAGGAAAACAATTTAAAAGAGAAGACAAATCATTTCAGCCAAAATGAGAAAAATTGAATAGGCTATAAGAATAGTTGAGTCATCTCTACTCTATGAGACTGGCAAGCAAATGTAGACCTTATTCTTATTCTGTATGTAGGAGAATAGAACTCTCTGATATCTTTCTTAACTAAATTAAAGGTTTTTTAATATCTTACATCAGGGTTCTATTGTTCCACAGTGTTTAATAAGGGTTTAAGCGTCCAATCATAATTTTTGATTATAAATTCCCTTGTGATTCCATACATTTCTTCTATGTGATTTAAGTCACAAATGTAAGTATTAGTTTCTACAGTGTTTGTGAATATGGGCTTGGAATAAGATAATTTATGCAGAATGATAATTTGCATCTAAAGTTTTATTAAATTTAATTTTCATATCTACTGAGAACATAAACTTCGGGTACTCAGATTCAGATGAGAATTACTTACTTAACCCTTATTGCCATATGAACATGTATTGTAACTTTTATGGGATGCCATTACTTTGGTGACAGTCACAGTAATTTTCCTAAATTTGTGTCATCTGTATCATTTGCTTTAGACAGACATGTAAAAAAATCTCAGTAACATTTTTAAGTTAACATTAATGAATAAATGAATGAATTAAAAATAAATAGGGATATAATCCAAGAAAAAAATGCATGTTTATAGCATTGCTCTGTCCTCAAGTTTCTTATGAGACCTGATGATAAATGAAAACAAGTCATAAACATGGAGGCAACTAAGTAAAGTCTGCTAAAATCACAATCCCATGAATGTCTTCCTCACTCAGCTCTTCTATATTGCCTTTGAAGAAAGGCAGTAAATGGCACAGCCTGCCAGTAGTCTCAGCAAGTTGGATAACTACTAACTGAATTTCAGAGCAGTTCTCACTGTTAGGCCTTTTTTTTTTTTTGCCCTATATCATAGGTCTGTCCATTCATCTTTCATGTATTTGCATAATTTATTTAAGGCCTATATTAATCTCTAAAATTTCAATTCTAGTTTTCAGTTATAAATTAAAGTAAGCCAAATACATATTTTTCAATACTTCTCCTTTGACATATATTCAAATCTAAATAGCTTCACTTACATTTATTCCTAATTAACCAAATATATGGTATTGTCCTCTAAAGCACAAAAGTGGCCATCACTATTTACCAAGAAGGTATAACATTGCTTATCTGATTATCTTGTCATATCACTTAGTTGACATGTCTTCTGTGGAAAGTAAAAGAAATCTATGACAATTGGGGTCACTGCCATTTCCATTCTCTTGATCTCTGTGCCCAAATTGTTTGGACAGAATTGAAGCAAATGCCATAATTTAAAGATAGAAAATGAAGTGCATGTCAAGGGAAAAGAACTCTCTTCACTCAGTAGGATTACCCATGTCCAGACGACAAGTGACCAATTGGCCAGTTGGACCAAGGTCATGGATATAGCCCACCTTATTCACCTGAATGTAAAGCACTTTATGGGATTCAATTTTAGGCTCCTCAGAGGTAAGGGAGGGGAAAAAAGAGGAGGCAATGTTTGTTTGGTAAAATGGTCAATTAATTCTGAATCTTTACTTTCCAACCAATGGTAGCGAGACCACAATCCCATCAAAATAGACATGATATTCCACCTCCTTTCCTTTATCCCTTCATTCTGTTATTCTTTCCTTTCTTTCATCAAAAGTATATTTTGCTTCTAAAATATGTAAAGTATATACTAAGTATAATGGTAAATTCAAAGAATACAAAGGTTAATAAGATACATTCTCAATCCCTAAAGAGTTTACAACTTTCAGACAGAAACAGATATATACATAGGAAATTAACCAAAATGTGCACGGAATGGCCACTGTTGTCATTTAGAAACATAGCAGCTGTGTTTGTACTCTTCACAAAAGATTGCAGAGGACAGCTACGTGTGGCTAGTACTAGAAATGATTCTACTTATGAAAAATAAACTATACAAAGTAAAACTTACCTTTCTTCCTCTACCTATAAAAATAAAAGAATAAGTATGTTATTTTATGAAGAAACAATTATTGAGAATTAGCTCATATTTACTGTGATTTCTGGAATCACAATTTAACTTAAACAGGTTACCCTATCACTGGTAGAACTCGAAAGCAAATTAAAATGGATTACAATTTCCATACAAGGCAAAATAATACATCCTTTTGGAAAATTCTGACATAATTTTAATATTCTTCACCACATTTATATAGCATGTAAAGTTTGTTAAATTATAAAATTAATTATTAAAGTTATAGTGAATTCTCTATTTTTATTCCTTTTTTTTTTGTAGAGACAGAATCTGACTTTGTTGTCCTGGATAGAGTGCCATGGCGTCATACAGTTCACAGCAACCTCCTGCTCCTGGGCTTCGGTGATTCTCTTGCCTCAGCCTCCCCAGTAGCTGGGACCACAGGCACCCGCCACAATGTCCATCTATTTTTTTGTTGCAGTTTGGCCAGGGCTGGGTTTGAACCTGCCACCTTCGGTATATGGGGCTGGCACCCTACTCAATGAGCCACAGGCGCTGCTCGTTTTTATTAGGCTTTGCATTCATATGGTTTAAAAGAGAAAATGTATTAGTAATATTTATAAAGCAAATACAGACTTCTTTTTCTACCTTTCCATTCTGTTCTTCATCTGTCTTTCTGTATTATAGATTTTTAAATCTCAGAGATCATTGCTAATCATTATATACTAATCTTTTCTATTACCAGGATATAATTTATCACTAACCAGGACAAATGAAGAATAAAAGTCATAGCTACTGGGCGGCTCCTGTGGCTCAGCGAGCAGGGCGCCGGCCCCATATACCAAAGGTGGCGGGTTCAAGCCCGGCCTCGGCCGAACTGCAAAACAAAAAAATAGCCGGGCGCTGTGGCGGGCGCCTGTAGTCCCAGCTACTCGGGAGGCTGAGGCAAGAGAATCGCTTAAG
>CAUYON010131877.1:0-13217 GCA_963573935.1 Arctocebus calabarensis
TTACAACTATTTGTATCCATAAAATTTAAAAATATGATTATCAGTAGTTCTATAGTGATATATATTAGTTTTATCCATACACATAAAGAGACATTGAATGTATCCTATAGAGGAGTGAAAATAGATTGTTAATCATGTAATCTATAATAGTCAATACTTTTTAGAAACATAATATTCCACAGACTTGTTATAGAACATTCTCAATATTAGATTAAGGCAATTAACAAATATGACTAGATGTTTTTCTTAATTCAGAAATTCTTCTAATCTCCAGCATGTTTTTTGCTTTGTTTTTTTTCTGTTCTATTCTGAGTCTTTCTCCCAGGCCAGAGTGCGGTGGTGTCATCATAGCTCACAACAACCTCAAACTCTTGGACTCACCTGATCCTCCTGCTCAGCCTCCCAAGTAGCTGGGAATCATAGGGACCCACCACAAAACCCAGCTAATTTTTCTATTTTTAGTAGAAACAGAGTTTTGCTCTTGCTCAGGTTGGCCTTGAACTCCTGAGCTCAAGAGATCTTCCCACCTATGTCTCCCTGAGCGCTAGGATTATAGGAGTGGGAAGCACCCTAACCCATCCCCCAAGAGTTTTATCTAAGTTTTGTGTAGATACCTTCTGTGATTTGCACATATATAGTAGCACCTGCTGTGTTTACAAAAGATAAGTTCCCAAACTCCCAGCACCCAACGGTACACACTGTTTATTTTTTTCAATCTGACAACCAAGATTAATGAGCATATTAGGTCTTTGCAGTTTTTATCTCAGGGAAGGGATTTGGGTGTGTGCTCTCTACTCAAAATGGAACCACCCAAAACCTTTCGGGCTGCTTTGTTCCTGACATTGCTAGTGCCCAGAGGGTGTGGCCAAGAAAGGACAGCCTTTGTTGCCTTTTGATGAAGGTTCTGATTTCTAGCTAGCTCACCTGAGTCTAGAGAATGGGCAGTCCCAGGCCAGCCTTGAGTGGGGGAATTCTGAATCACTCCTCCCTCTCTGAATAGAAGCTCTAACTGCTATTAGGAGAAAGGGGTGCTAACTGCTCTAACTGCTTCCTGCTGCAGGTGGACAGTGATTAAAGGGGGAAGTTAGAGGTTCCTCAAAGGAGGGCGATGCAGAGTTCACAGCAAATGGAAATCTTGGTTGATTCCTTCAGCTCGGGGCAAAATGTCAGGGCATTTCCTCCATGAAATTGCCCAGCCCTGGGAAACTGGGTTCCCTTGCCCAGCTCCAAACAGGGAAATCCTGTATCACTACTAATCAATAAAATTTCACTAAGGATAGCACCAATAATTTTGAAGTAAAATACTTTTTCTAAAAGGTATTTTTGTCAATAACAATTTGTGATTTTTTAATTTTTTAAAGTCTGACTGTAAATTGCACTTTGCAGCCCAATGGTTTTGTTATAAACCATTCTCCTTAGAGCCTAATCCAATATACATGTTCTTGTTACACCTGAGTATCAATGCGAAGAATTTACATTGTTCACTTAAAGGAGAGGATTAGAGGCTGAAATTACCATCTGATTGCCTTCAGGCACTTGCTTCTGCCTCTAGCAAGTGCTTCTTGACAGAGATACGAAATTACTAAGCATGCAAAAAGAACTGGAGAAACTCAGATCAACCAGGCAAAGTAGATTTCTTACTTCCATCCACTTGCGAAGATTCATCCAAGGTCCTGGCTTGGTGATTTTTAATACTGTATTAATAACATTCACTTTTATAACAAATCAAAGCAATGCTTCTTTTAAGTTCAGCTGCCCTCTAGAGATTTATTCCCAAATAATGAGAAACTTTAACCTATTTCACACTAGGAGAAAATTAAATAATAAATGGAAATTTGTTTTATTTCTACTCACCTATCATACCATTGTTCCAGGGCCTTTCTGTTCTTAAATATGGAATAAAATCAGTTCAGTTCTCTAACTCTTAACTGGAAATATTATAACTCTTATAATATTACAACTCACAAGAATGGAAAGCTTGTCAAACACAGACCTTACAGGATGAAAGCAAACAGGCTTAATTTCATCAAAATAAAGATTTCTAATTAAAGAAATGTATCCCTGATGAGAATATACTTTTAATGATTCAAGAAATCCCTGAGTGTCCATTAGCAAGGGAATTCCTAAGTAAAATGTGCCGAATTGACATTATGGAAAACCGTGCTAGCAAGACCCTACAAGCGCAGAGCGAAAAAGAGCTTAAATCTTTGAATGAGAAAATGGAAAAAAGAAGGATTCCAGCCCTTAGTTTTAACTGTACACATAAAAACATTCAAAGTGACAGTGCTTATTTTACAAAAACATACAGAAGAACATGCATATATCAAATATTTTTGAATGCATGCCTTCGGGTGGTGGTGGAGAAGCTGGAGACGGACTCTGTGTGCCATGCTGGGAAGCGACCAGAAGACTCCGGTGTCTGAACTCTTCAACTTTTCAGAATGCCTGAAATCTGCCATGAAAGAGTTTATTTCCAAAATGGGGTCTATCTCCAAGGCTTTTCTAGCATAATGTCACTGTAAAATAATAATTGAAATAATAAAAGCATTTGTTGAGAACCTACATGGTTAGTTTTTACCTACATATAAAAATGTATGAATCATGCAGATCCTAGCATGATGCATGCTAGTTTCCTCTGCACGTAGGAAATGATCTTCTCCTGTAGGAAACGTGTCTTCTTAACGGTAAGCGACAACGGAGACGCAATTTTCACAGAACGTTGCCACCAGGAAGAACAAAGCAACTGAGTACTTAGGTTGCAAAAAATAAAAGACCTGCATGATCAATGGGCCAATTGTAGTATCCAATAAACAGGCAAGAATTCTAACAGCAAGTTCATTGGAAACAAAATCTTCCATGGAAATAAACCAAACGTACTCTAAAGACTTAAACAAGAATCTTTAAGCAAGTGTATGCCAAGACCATGATTAGGGATAAATGGTGGAAGCAAAAACACAGGTGTCAGCGCAGAGCGCCCCGGTTAAGATATTATTCTTCAGAAGACCTTCATCAAAACGCACTGTGCATTCTTTTACCATCTTTAAAGACCATGATTGTAATACTCATGTCAATTGTATGTTATCTTTAGTACTGAAATTTGGAGTAATCAGCCGTATTTAACAGATTATTCCTTCCCTTCTATTCTTTAATTTTGGAGGAAAACACACACACACACACATACACACACAAAATAACCCCTTTACAAGACAATGATATTTAGAAACAAAATCTGCACTTATCCTACTTGGATTTTATTACCAAGTTTTGTACTGTCAGACTAAGAAAAAAATACTTTTGTACTGTCAGACTAAGAAAAAAATACAGATAAGCAGCTTCCTTATCTGTAAATAATACCACACAATATTCTTTAATAAAACGGCACTCAATTGGGGCAGTGCCGTGGCTCAAAGGAGGAGGTTGCTGGCCCCATGTGCTGGAGGTGGTGGGTTCAAACCCAGCCCCATCCAAAAACTGCAAAAAAGAAAGAAAAAAAAAGGCACTCAATTAATATATATCAGTGTTCTTATTGTTTCAATTTAAATTTCCAAACCTATGGAACTGGAGCTTAAATGATCATGTCCCAACCTTACTTAAATATCCCATCCCAAAGAGATACCCCTTGATTATTTTCTATTTTACCATATTCTATTGTCATACACGTTTTTTTCCTTAATGAAATGCTGAAATTGAAAAAGAGAGTAATATATATAATTTTCAGGTTAATAATATTATTAGCTTTGAGATGATATATGGGCATTTGGTAGATATTCAAAACATTTTTGCATCATTAAATAAAAAACATAAATATTCCCATAAAATAATTGAATATAAGATACTATAGCATTGAATGATAAACAAATATTACTAAAAACTTGAATACATTATTTGGTCAATTCTTAGTAAGAATCAATAGTATGAAGAAGAGTCAGGTTTGGGTGACTATTTTGAGAAATTATAGCATTCCGTTATCATTTTATTTATATTATTAATTCACAACCATTTTGATGATTCTGATATTAATTTACTTTTCAAAATATAATACATTATTTTGAAACTAAATTTCTAACAACCCATTTCTCAAAAAAGGCAATATATTTCTACTTCAGAAGATAGTTGTTTAATGTACATAAAATTGTCTCAGTCACTGAAATAGATTTTGGTCTCATTTTCCATATTTGCTTTAAATTTTTCATCAGTTTTATATTTTTGTGTGTTTATCTGTATAGGTACACTTCTTCTTAGTGGTTTTCTATATCAGGAGGTCAGGTACAAAATGTGTGTTTTCCCAAGCAAGCTCCATCACAGAAAATATACATTGTTCAACCTTTAAATATCCTCATCTTAATACTTTTAGTTGCTTTATTTCCTTTATACCCACTTAAGTATTAAATTTGAATAACTGAACATATTTACATTTTCATTATATATAATACATACTTAATATAATTTTAATAGTATAATTTTACTGTTTTTATAAATATGAAATTAAACTTTTATTTTATATAATTGCTATAAGTAAAAATGTCAGAAAATATTTTGAAAAATAAATATATGTATTTTGGAAATGTGTATAATCAGAACTTGTGAGAATTTTTTCAATTGTAGAAATATACCATAAATTAATCAAAATACATCTTTCTCAGGGATATATTTCTTTGTATTTTACCTAGGTTTCCTTTTGTTGTATGTTCATGATTGAACATTATCTTCATATTTTTTGTGGAACAGGATCATTTCTTGAAACCCTTCTTTATAAAGCAAACCTCCTAATCCCGAAGTAAACCTTATAATTTTCCTCTATATGATTTCAAGAATATTGAATCACTGTTCTCCAATATTGTTAAACACTGGAAATAATACTTTAAATTAATCTTGTGAGAGCTTATTTAATGGAAATGTTATTTCTGCCAATTTATTTCTAATTCCCGTGCTTATGTAAGTTTGGTACATGCAAGACGTTCATATTTTGGATTTGCAAATAAGACCCTTCCTGTCGCTATATGGTACTAGCCTTATGCATTCCTTACTCATAATGTACTTTTTGTTTTAGGAGGAGTTTCCATCATTTTGAAGTGTAAATGTAGCATACCAAAAATATGGTACCCAAGTACCAAAGCATGGTTGTCCTTGCTTATTCACAGCTGTGTAATATTTAAAAAAGAAGCTGGAACATATTCTTCTTAGCAAAGTATCTCAAGAATGGAAGAAAAAGTATCCAATGTACTCAGCCCTACTATGGAGCTAATTTATAGCTTTCATATGAAGACTAAAACCCAACTATAGCACAAGAAATGGGGAAAGGGGCAAGGGGGGGAGAGGATGGGCGGAGGGAGGGCAATTGGTCGGATCACACCTATGGTGCATCTTAGAAGGGTACAGGTGAAACTTACTAAATGCAAAATATAAAGGTCTTAACACAATAACTAAGAAAATGCCATGAAGGATATGTTAATCAGTTCAATGAAAATATTTCAAATTGTATATAAAACCAGTGCCTTGTACCCGATGATCGCATTAATGTACACAGCTAAGAAATAATTTTAAAAAGAAAGAAAAAAAGGAGTTTCCTGCTAGTAATTGCATTAGGAAGCTTAAATATTACAAAGAGTAACTTTCCTAAATTGGTGTGAAAAATTGTCAACTGAATGACCTCATTAGCTTCTGTAACAAATTTGTTCTTACTTAAAAACAAATGTGAAATTTTATTGGTGATTATGCTTATGATACATTATAACAGGTTAGATGAAAACAGGAGGACGAATTAGGAAGTTACTGAAATTTCTAGTAAAGTGAAACAAAGAAACCAGTAATATGTAAGCGATGACAGAATGCCTGTCTGTTAATACTGACACTCCTGGCTTTGTCTACAGTTCCAACTTATTCACATGATCTCTTCTTCCCTAAAATGCATCAGCATTTTACATTTGCATATGTACTTTTCTTCTTATATGGAAATATATGAAATATTATTATTATATGGAAGAACAACTCATATTTAACATCTCAAGTTCCGGATAAATTTCTCACCGTCTCAGGGAACACTATGCCACCTTGATATACAGTGATCATCGAAGAAAATGAAGAGGAAGTTGTGAAAGTTAAATGTCCCCGGTATACGGACACTTTCAAGAAGGCACAGTTAGGATAACTGTATTTCACTACAAACTGCAGAAGAGAATAGCATTCATTTTGGCACCAAGAAAATTAAACTTACTCTAAATGCATGGATTGTTTTAAAAACTTAAAATTCTTGAAGTATTTCCTCTTTTTCTATTGTCTATAAGATTTGGCATGATTTGTATTTTGAAATTATCTTTTACTTTTATTTTCAATATTAGTTGTGTATCTTTTGAGACTTTGGGAAAAAAAAATAAGAAGTTAACTGATGACTCCATACTGAGCCTCAGAATCAAAGCGTTCTATAATAGACACACTCTTATCTGACAATGTGAATGTTATTTTCTTTGCATTATTATTGCTTAATAGTTAGATGCAGCAATCATCTGATTCCTTTGTATTTATCTTCGTTCATTCTTTATGAGGTTTTTGTTTCTAGTCCTTATCTTAAACATTGTTATTGTTATTAAATTTTAAGCCTTTTTAATTCTGTGAAGGCAAAAAGTGGAAACCTAATAAACACATGTATATGTAAAAAATAAAAATAAAACAACTTAAAACTTTACCATTGCTTATTGTCAACAGAGGAGGATTTAGTAACTGATCAGAAAAGCCTTGGCCCAGATTTTGATCTCTTCCTTAGTTATTCTCCAGGTCACTATTTAAATTCCTGGTAGGGTGCGATAGTTCTCTTAATGGGTCCAGTTTTGTTCTTTATAGAAACTGCCCATCTTATGGTTGCCTCTTTGCTATTAAAATTGGTTATTTCCATCAGCGTTTTAATGATCTAGAATCACTGTTATATTTAAGCAAAACCTTCATTTTCAAAAACAATACCACTCACATTTTTCCTCCAAAAGTCATACTATCTGCTTTCCTTTCTTGCCAAAACACTTTAAACGGTTTGCTCCAATTATTCTTTACACTTTCTTATTTTACTTTCCATGATATCTGCTTTCTCTTTTTACTCTTCCTCTAACAAATTATAACTGGAGGAGTCATTGACTGCATGATTTAATTTACTGTTTATATGCCTTTAACTCCCAAGCATAGCTAGATAAATATCCTGAATTACACGTGATCCATATAGTATTAAATGGGTGTATTTCTACTTTAGTTTTTCAGATTCTCTAATTCCTTAAAATCAAATTCACTGTATTCTGAAGAAATAATAGATAACGTTTCTTGCACTCTGTGTTTTAAATTAATGGAATCACCTTTCACTCATTTAACACAAACTATGATGCTATAAACATTTTCAATTTCTTTTTCACTTTCACCGTACAAGGTGAAATAATAATCTTAACGATGTCTACGCCCTAACCGTCACAATCTTTGTATATGTTAGCTTGCATGTGAAATAGTCTTGGAATGTGAGTTTACAATGGAGGACTTGTACATGGGGAGATCTTCCGATTAGCTAGATGGGTTCAATCTAATCAAATGGGTCCTTAAAAGTGGAGGGCCTCTTCATGCTTTGTCAAAGAAAGAGGGGGATGAGAAGGATTAAGTGACAACGCCTGCTGAGAGTTAAGGGGCTACAGGGGAGACTGGAGAGAGGCTGCTAGGTCTGAGGACGGCTCCCACTTGAATCAAGGAAGCAAGAGTTCAGACCCACAACCCGTGGAACTGAATTTCGCAAAACCTGAAGGAACAGGCAGCCTATTCATCTCTACAGCCCTCAGAGAGGAATGCAGCCTGCATGTTTGGCAGATAGCTAGACATCCTGGGAAAGGAGACAAGGGTGGGGCCCCCAGCCCTACACATTGGCGCCTTACACCTCAATTCTGTCCCAAGCCAGTTTGCTCACTTTGGGGGAGAGAGAAGCTCCTACCAGTCAGGACTTAGTCTGCCAACTGGAAAAGGAGGTGGAAGGCTCACAGCCAGCACAGCAGAGTCTGAAAGTGACCCACAATGGCTCTAGGCCTAATTATTGTACCATCAGCTTGAATGAACGCATTCCCCCCCCAGAGAACCCAGAGCGGTTCACCAGCAGTGCGCATGTGCGGGGAGAATCCGGTTTCAAGGTGACCTCTGAGCAGCGAGGTGCGCCTGAGCCAGACCATGTGCAAGTGAGTCCGGGGCCGTGACTCGTGTCTTGTCTTTGTCGCCATAGCAGGGGCCGTTCGCTGTGGCTAGGTCACCCTGCGCTGGAAGGCTGTGTCTTGCTCTGTAAACCTGTCTTTCTCTTTCTCAATGAACTTGGTTTCACACTTGCCTCATTGCAGGGTGTCTGGTCATGTTTTAACCAAAACCACTCCAAGAACCGAGGGCCCAGGCAGCTGCCTGACACCCAACATTTCAGGACACAGGAAGCCAGCTGCCTTGAAACCCTGCCTAAGGACACCTTGATTTTAGAGCAATAAAACTTGTCCTGAACTGTTGACTTACAGAACTATAGAAAAATTAATTTGTGTTATATAAACCCACTAAGCATGTGGTATTTCATAGCAGCTATCAAGAACATATACACTTACTGCCTCTGATTTATTTTGTTAAATATGTCTTCAAATATCTGTCAGATCCATCTCTTTGTCATTTGCATTACATCTTCATTTAAGCCATCAGTATTTTTTGCTTCAGTTACATCCAGAAAAATTGTCAAAGACTTGGAAACCACCAAAACAGATTGCTGAGTTTCTTCTCAGCAGAGTGGTGGATATTATCTTGAAGAACCTCTGGGGATAAACTGCTTTTATAGGGGGGAGAATCTTTGTTCTTTGACTGACTTTCTTCTGACTGTGCTATCTTACAATTTCATAAGGGTGAAGTTAACATGTTGAAATTAATAGAACTGCAGAGAATTCTTAATCACAGAAATGCAAATTAATAATACAATTAATTTCTGCCCTGTAGAAAAGATAACCCCACATGTAGCCTTTTCCCCGTAGGCGAAAACAACTTGTAATTTGATAATAAATTAATTTTAGTATTCTTGACTAATTCGTGAAAATCATTTGTGTTTGTTTGGAAAAAAATACATAACACAAAATACGGTGAATTTGGAGAGACCTATGCTGGTTTTCAAATCTTCTAAATATTTTGGGTTTTTTAAATTCAGGTAGAAGAATTGCAAAATATATGTACCAAATAAATTAGAGTTTCCTGAATTATAATTTTATATTAAAATGAATCAGTTTTCCCTCACTGTGTAAAACTTCAATATTTAAAATTAATATTAAGATATTGCTTGAGTAAAAACCTGCTAATTATTACATGTTTTAAATAAACATTAATTTTATTCACCCTTAGTTATAAAATAAAAAAAGGTTATAGGCTGAGTGCAAGGCTTTATTATGCCCATAGACATAGCACTTTGGAAGGCTGAGGTGAGAAGGTTGCTTGAAGTCAGGAATTTGAGACCAGCTTCAGGAGCACAATAATACTCTATTTCTACACAAAGTAGAAAGGTTAGCCTGATGTGGTACAATAAGAATGTAGTCCCAGCTTCTTCAGAGGCTGAAGGGGGAGGATCACTTGAGCCCATGAGTTTGATGATGGCAGTGGAAGCTAGCCTGGTCAACAGAGTGAGACCCTATCTCAAAATAAACAAAGTTATAAACTACTATCACATATTGCATGACAAAAATTTACATTGCTCAGATTGCAAGAAATATTTTACCATAAAGGCAAAACATAGTACATTCAACTAACAAGAACAATAGGATTGCAAGACAGCAAAAAATATCTTTCTGCACTGGTTGATCCTTTTGGGAAGAAAGGTAGATTCTTGAATTCCCTTATAAATCAACAGAGAGGAATCTGAACAGCTTACAGCACAGGGGCCAATGCCTTAGATATTTACATATTGACATTCCTTTGAGAAATATTTCACCATTATTATCTTCTGCTTTTGATCCTTCGGCATTTTATAGTTTAGTCCTCCTTTTAAAGACTCAGCAGTTACCCTATATCACACTGCCTATTAGATATTATATAGTATAGTAGTAAGCAGATTTCAGAACCCTGAGATTTCCCATTTATATTCAAATAGCACAAAATACTAATTGTAAAAGAGAGACTGGATAAAATGAAATTTGGGAAAACAGAATCATGTAATTACTAAATATCTTAAATATTATCCTTCCTTTTTAGTAACGCTTTAGTCACTTTTTAACGCATTTTTCATTTGGGGACACAATAAAATAAAAAATGCAATTATTAATAGCAAGGAATAAAGCTGGGTATTTTTCTGTCCTGAGAAATTTTTCTTCTGATATTTTAAAATACTCTGAGAATTAACAGTGTAAAATCCCAGGGAAGTGGATTGACTTTCTTTCCAATATTTATGCATTGTATTTCTCGATTGTGTTTTTTTTTCTACTTTGCTTTTTGTAATAAAAGCATCCCATGTTTCTCTTGCCGAATGATTGGAAGTATTCATTTGAATTTTTATTCCTTTGCTGAAATTTCAGATGCAAAATCTAGCAATTATGAACTACTTCACTAGCTGGTTAAATTACTATATCAAAAGAGGCTAATATAGAATTCACGTTTCTGGTTCTAGTAACACCTCAAAATTTCTTTTCCATTTCATGAGAAATATATAACTTTCTGGGTTAAAACCTTTTTATGAACTTCTCATTTTTTTGTAATAAAGATGTAGAGGAACTTTAGGGAATTCTGTAGGTAGATACTTAATTACTAAGCTGACAAAGTTGAAATGTACTATTCCATATTTAAAATGAAAAGTCTGTATTTTATTTCAGAGAGTTTGTTATTTTAAATGAAATGTTCTTTTTATATATTATATAATTAGAATTATTCAAAAATAAAAATCATAACATGGATTCTTCTTTTCTGTTTTTTATTATAATTTAAAGCACTTGGAAATGTTTATTTAAACTTATTACATGGCACGGGAAGTTATAAGAATATTGAGTTTCTAGGTGATAATTATTTGACCAATAATTTCATCTTATATTAACTGGCCTTGTGAAACATATACATTTTCATAGTAGGAAAAACATGTTATAAACAATTTAAAATTTGATCTTCCTTTTAAGAAATAACTCTTTTGTCAGAGCAGGCTGATTCAGAGACAGATAATGAGTGAGATTTTATATTAAAGCTGAGAATTACTTAATTCCTTGTATGTTATTTGTTAAGGCTGATATTTTTATATAAAATGGAAAATTATATCAACTCAGCTTCACATACAGGGTACAAAACATTATGTAAAAACATCTTCTAGTAAAACATTTTGTATTATGTTTGTTATATTAGAATAATATTAATACCTGTTTTTATTTACATAATATTATGAATTCATAAATTACCTTATTCGGGGAGTAGAGTCAGACATTTACCACTTTCTGTTAAATTTGGGGGGTACATTTTAGGTAAATATTTGAAATACCGATGAAAATGAACTGAAGACATGTACAAATTTATGTTTTCTGATTTTCAGAAAAGAAACCAATTATTCTCCAGTATTTACGGATCACATAATATGTAGCAAGTGGCACAGAAAGCACAGAAAAATCAAAACGAAGGGATGTGTCATGTTCACGTCATGACTGATTTACATATTACACTTGGGCAATTAAAATTTTTTGAAAAACTATGGGGTTCCATTTTACCTCAAACTGTAAAGCAGGCGAGCATTTCCTTTTACATGGGTTTCTAAGACAAGTGCAGGAGGATGAGTATTGGGTCAAAATTAAAAGCAAGAAAATAAATGAAATTAGTAATAAGAGAACTAACATGAAAGGTCTTCAAAGAAGTCACGAGTAAATTACAAGGCCATGATAATGAACTTTAAAAGGAAGAAAATGGTTCAAGATATACCTAGTAAGTAAAATAATGGGTTTTGAGGACAAAAAAAAAGAAAAGAAGAAAGAAACAGAATCAAGGATGGGTCCTTAACTGTACAGGTAGTAATGCATTAACGGACAGCAAATAAAGGAGAATTTGGAATGTATGGAGGTAAAAACCAGCAGTCTGAGCTGCGTGTGAATCATTCAAAAGGTGATGACTGTAATAAAATTTAAGTGTGTGGGTCTTGAGAGGTAAGATTTTGGAAATCATCAACCTATGGATGGTAGCAGAAGTTTTGGGTGAAATGAGGACTGCTGTGACCTTGGATCTGAAATAAGAAGTACATAGACTAAGGAAAAAGCTGTGTTGTATATTCAGGAACAAGCCCCAGAAGGTGAACTTGACCATGAAACCAAGGGCGCAATGCGGGCAGAGGTGGAAGGCAAACCTTTGGGCGCGGACACAACTACAAGAGAGACTCAACCTAACACATTCAAATATCGTGACCTGGCTGTTTGCACCCTCGCAAGAACCTGAAATTTAAAAAATGAATAAATAAACAAGAATAAGAAACAATGAAGGAATTGAAATAGAGATAGAAGCCAGAACCAGAGATAGCCGCCCTCTCCCAACACTAGGGGGAGCCCGAGGTTCCTCTTTGCTAACGGGTTTGCTTTAGAGATGGAGCAATTAAAGAACGGTGTTATTTTTCTGCCCAGTGGGTGGGCATTGTTTTCCAGGAGATCTTTTTTTTTAGTTTTTATTGTCTATCCTAAATATATGGTCTCAAGGCCGAAGTGTTGTCTCTGGTCAGTGGAGTTTGGGATCTGAAAGACCCAGATGAACCCCAGGTGTGGAGGCAACCCGGCCCCACCCCCACCCATTCCTGCCCTGGTAACGTCCAACCTCTCCTGTCCTTTCTCCTAGAGAGATTTTCAGGACTTTCTGCATCAGAATTACCTAATCCAACCACCAGTCTACTGAATCAGGGCAAAGTGGATGGTGTGCTCTCCTGGTCATGTGTTTTAAATAGACACCCCTTTTGATTCTTATGCTTTGTAACGTTCAGAGAGATTGGGGCAAAGGTGAAATATAAACATGGGCCTAAGAAAACCGGGCCACGCAATCCGGGGTCTAACCACGCCACATATAGCCCCTGAGTGCTAATATTATCAACGTATATGAAGGGCAGAATGCATAACTGTATGCACCTATCATTAATTTGTTTATTTATTTATTTATTTTGAGACAGAGCCTCAAGCTGTCACCCTGGGTAGAGTGCTGTAACATCACAGCTCACAGCAACCTCCAATTCCTGGGCTCAAGCGAGTCTCCTGCCT
>CAUYON010131878.1:0-10063 GCA_963573935.1 Arctocebus calabarensis
ACACTCAAATACCTCCGCACTCTTGCCCCAGTTCTCTCAAGGCAGTTCAACCGAGTGCCAAGTCCAAAAGAAACCCAAACAGCTCACAGGTAAGGCCTTTCCAGTTTGCAATCTCACTGGTGCTGTAGTCACAGCTGCTGGCCGGATTAGACCGAATGAACACACGCAACCACTTGCCAGATCTCCACTGCTTTTGCCTTCCTCAGGGGGTCCAGAAGTCTCATGCTGTCTCCCTGTGTCCTCAAAGGGATGTTTCAGGGCAGATCTTGCCAGCCAAAGATGCCTGAAGTCTTCTCTCCCCAGTCTCACCGAGCCCAGTTGCAAGGAAGCTGTTACTCGGCCACCATCTTGGCTCCTCCCTCGCACACACACATTTTAACTAACCTCATAGAGCACAACAGTCGGGATCAAAAGGCTAGGTTTTGGGTAAAAACAAAATTCACTGACATTCATTTTGAATATTCATTTCTTCATTTTGTAAACAAAAAAAAAGATGATAAATTGTGATCAACTGTGTGTATAGTGCACTTCCTAAACCAGGCAGGCCTGCATTCAAACCTTGGCTTCACCGTTTCTTGGCCATGTGACTTTGGGGAAGAAAACCATTTTTTAAAAGTCAAATCTGTTAAATAATTATTCTGATAACACTTTTTATTTTATGGTGTGATAGTAAGAATTAAATTAGTGTTTGAAAAGCATAATAAGTTCTAAATAAAAGATAATCCTCATCAGAATTCTGCTTCTAACAAGTTATCTATTCCTGTTCTGTTCCTGATAAAAAATGCTTATAATAAGAACACGTCTGCCAGAGTTGTGAGGACAAAATGAGACCATATATACTGAAGCATTTTAGAAAATATAAAGCAACAGTCTCGTTTAAATTTGTGTGTGTGTGTGTGTGTGTGTGTGTGTGTGTGTGACATTGGCAGTTTTACATCAGACAACTGGTCTGTGGACACAGGCATAAATTTCCTACACACATATATCTTAATATAACTAATAGTCAAAAAAATTGCTATGTGAAAAAGCACCTTATTAGCCAATTGAGAATATACTTGCTTGGATGTGCTCCTCTATTTTTATGCTCATATTTTAACTCTTTATAAAACTTTATCTGCAAATACAGATCTTTCATAGTTGTACATTTGCTTCTGACATTTTTATTAATATATTAAATATTGAAAAATTTAAGTCTAATTAGTTTAAAATGATAAATTGATTAATAAAAACACAAGTTTTACCTGCTATTATCTGCTTTTCCTTACAACCACAACAGCTCAGGCTTATAATCCTAGCATTCCAGGAGGTCCAGATGGGTGGATCACGTGAGCTCAGGAGTTCCAGACCAGCTGAAGCAAAATTGAGACCCTGTGTCTATTAAAAAATAGAAAAAAGAAAAAAAAGACCCTAACTGGACATGGTGGTGCATGCTGATAGTCCTAGCTACTCAGGGATGTTGAGGCAGGGGGATTGATTGAGCCCAGGAATTTGAGGTTGCTGTGAGCGAAAAAGCCAGAACATTCTATCCTGGGGCAAAAGAGTAAGAGTCTGGCACAAAAGTATATATATATTCTGGCTTGGTGCCTGTGGCTCAATGGGCTAAGGCACCAGCCACATACACCTGAGCTGGCGGGTTCGAATCCAGCCTGGGCCCACCAAACAACAATGACGGCTGCAACCAAAAAATGGCTGGGCATTGTGGCAGGTGCCTGTAGTCCCAGCTACTTGGGAGGTGGAGGCAGGAGACTCGCCTGAGCCCAGGAATTGGAGGTTGCTGTGAACTGTGATGCCACAGCACTTTTTCCAGGGTGACAGCTAGAGGCTCTGTCTCCAAAAAAAAAAAATATATATATATATATATATGTATATATATATATTTTAAGAGAAGATAAGGATATTCAATGATCAAATAGGTAAATGTCAACTACTTTTAATGACTGGAGATACAGGCAGAGTTTTACTTTGTATATTAGGTGATTAAACCTACTTGCTAAACCTTAAGAAATATATCTATTAATTAAAAAACACAACAGTCTTATTTATTCTGCATGATTATATTGCTATAATCACTAGGTGTACAATAATTCATTCATAAGACTGTGTATTACCTATTTTTTCATAGCTTTAAATTTGCCAAACTGTAAATTTTTCTGAAAATCCTGATAGACATCGTCAGAGAATTGGCTTTCATGTGAGATAACATTCTAGATGATTAAAGCTTAATTTTTAAGAGCTTATCATTACTTAAAAAATAATATCTAGAAATTTCCTAAGTATAATATATCTCTTCTATCTGCTTAAGATAGTGGGTGAATGTAAATTTTCTTATCCTAATGAGACTGGGTATAATTAAAACAATCATTTGTTATAGTGAACAGCAATGAGGCCAAGTCCTCAAGGGCAAGTACACTCCTTGAAATATGCTGAAAATGTTAACCTTTTTGCTTTTCCATGCCATGACCTTTTTGTGTTTTACTTTTTGTGATCTTTTTTCATTCACAATTAGGTGTGCTATCCTTACATAGATGGTGAGATTCTAAAGAGCAGGATAATCTCATTCATCATCATAGATCTCCCCTACCCAACTCAAGGACTTGTGCTTGATCTGGGGGTCTACCACCAGCAGCCCCTTAGTTCTTCCCAATCCACCTTAAGATGGGCTGGGATGGCCTCCCAGCTCAAAAGCTTATGAGGTCATCTTACTAAAGTTTTACGATTTGTGTCAAAATTGGATTAGGATCTATCTGAGATAGTTCTATCTGAGCTATTTTTCTTAGCACACAGCCTTCTTGACCTCAATGCCAACTCCTACATACCTAGAAGCATTCTGGAAAGTTAAGACTGCCACATGAATAAGTACAGTTGTATTCAGGCAGTTTGAGTCAGAGGGTTTACAGTCCTCCCTTGGTATACACAAGGGATTGGTTCCAGGAGTCCACACGATTACCAAGTTCCATAGTGGGCTCTCTGGAACCAGCTGATCTCTGTATCTGTGACTTTTGCATCAATCAAATACTGTATTTACCATCTGCACTTGGTTGAGAAAAAAAAAATTCTTGCATAAGTAGATCATTGCAGTTCAAACATGTGTTCAAAAGTCATCTGCAGCTACAAACATAACTCATTATATAACAATTTAAATGGCACACAAAGACTTTGTAAATTAAACAATGCTATACTAGTTGCCTAAGTTTTAAAATATTATCTTTAAAAGGAGTTTAAACAGAGCAAAAAATAATCCAGATAAAGTAGGAATCTTCTAGTAATGACATTGTATATCTCCATTTATTAAATCTTACCAGAAGTACTTAGTTTTGCAATGTTTGCATGTTGCACAATGTTCCTTCTGACTTTTTAATAGACATAACCAAAGAAGGACATGCTCCCATACACAGAGTTTTGGTAGTTTCACTGCATCATTTAAGAGCTACTGCCTTTATAATAAATAATGTTTGTGAACAAAATTATTCCTCTTGCATTACACCTAAGATGTAAAACACAGTATGTTAAATAGACATTAGTTATTGCTACCATTTCCTTGCTGTTTAGACAAAGAACACATGTAGCATTATTTATTAGCATCTGGATTTAGACCAGCATTGTCTCCTAAAGTTTTTAATGCTGAAATAACTAGAATATTTCCACCTGATATGAAGCTTTATTGTATTAAAATTGCATATTATAGCAGCATATATATATACATAAGAGCACATACACTAGAATTTATGTAGTATGTATGAGTATGTATATATAAATACATGTTTATACATGTATACGTACATACATACACACTAGAATATGTGTAGCATATTATGTAAGATACTGTATGTCCTAGGATACTAGGAAATATACCAAGAAAATACTTGGATAAACACACACATTATATACACATAGAAACACATCCACATTTGTCTGTTTTACTATAACAGAATACCTAGGACTGGGTAATTTATAAAGGAAAAAGTTTTATTTCTTACAGTTCTGGAGGCTGGGAAGTTGAAGACTGAGGAACCACACTCAATAGGCACCTGGTGAGGGCCTCATTTTGTCTTATAACGTGCCAGAGGCAACACGAGGTGAAGGGTCACACTGACCATCAAGCTGCCTTATAATAGACCCACTCTTATAATAACCAAGTCACTCTTATGATAAATAATTAATGCATCAACCTATTAATCCATTCATGTATTAATGAGGGCAGAGCACTCTTGATCTGATCACTCTTAAAGGTGACACCTTTTAATATTGTTACATTGGGGATTAATTGTCCACATGTGTTTCCTATGGGACAAATGTTCAAACCATAGCAATGTCCTAGTATTTTATATACAAATGGTGATGATGCACAGTGGTTTGAGTATATTTTGACTTCATAGGGGTTCATCAGGACATAATTCCATCATGAGTGGAGTAGCTTCTTATAACTTAGGATGGGGGTATGATTTTTTTTCTTTTTTTTAATAGACAGAGTCTCATTTTACTGCCCTTAGTAGAGTGCCGTGGCATCACAATTCACAGCAACCTCCAACTCCTGGGCTTAGGAGATTCTTTTGCCTTAGTCTCCCGAGTAGCTAGGACTACAGGCACCATCCACAATACCCGGCTATTTTTTTGTTTTGCAGTTTGGCCGGAGCTGGGCGTGAACCTGCCACCCTCTGTATATGGGGCCGGTGCCCTACTCACTGAGCCACAGGCGCCTCCTGGGGCTATGGTTTTTATAAAATGTGTATGCCTTTCAGATCCTTGTAAAATTCAAAACTCACAAGCCATTGCAATTTGAGAACCATCAATTGTGTTACCAGCATTAAATTTATTTTCAACTTAACAATATTTTCAATTTACTGTGGATCTTTCTGGAGATCCCCATTATTAAATTTGGATCAAGGATGTGTGTGTGTGTGGGTGTGTGCATGTGTTTCTGTGTCTGTGTGTTCCACGTCATGAAAAGCAGTATGCTTGTTTTATAAGCAGGTAAGTGTTCAATCCAATTCTGGCCTTTAGCTGTATAGATGTATTTTTATCTACATGACTTAATTTTCTAAACTTTTTTCCCATAACAACCTTTCTTCATCTAAGAAGACTAAAGATTAATTGGGCTTATCACCACATTTAAAATACATTATCAGTTTCCTTCATATCTGCTAAGAGGATTAGTTTACAAATTGCAAATTATGCAGTTGCCAAATAAAAAAGCCCCACTAGATAAAATAAAACTTTGCTACCAACTAAATTTAATAACTAAAGGTATTTGGAGATATTTAGGTTGTGACAAATGCCTTGGCTCCCTTTTCTTTTTCTGGAGGAACCATTCATGTGTATTCTGGAATATCACTCAAGTTCTAGTCCATATACACTCGGAGACTGTTTCTAGTTACTTCTCACCACAATACAGTGAATGACATAAAGAGAGAAGACCACTAGAAGGTCTTCTTAATTGAGGAGGACAATATTAGGAAGTGCTTGGTGCCTCTATTTTAAATCTGTGTTTATAGGAAAATTATAACAGCACAGGTTGGTGTGATAAAACTTCCTTTATTTGATCCAGTTCTTCCTATTCCAAGAGACTTTCTCTATTTTCAAAGAGGCAAATAAAGGCAACTATCCCTTCAAGTATGCAAATTGTTTAAAAGACATATACACACACAAACAAAAACAAAACAAAAACAAAATAAAATTCATTCAGCACATAAGGATTCTGATGAGTTCGTGACAGGCCACACTGGAAAACCTTTAACAGGTGCACCAGGCTCCATGGTAGAAGATAGAGGGAGAAATAAAAGATTAAAAGAAAAAGATGTCATTATAGGAGAAAAATACAGGGGGTACATGACTGCAAAGATACTTCTAAACACTAAACACCAGTGTACATGTCATCTACTGGAATGAATGGACAGAGAGTGACTGTGATTGTGCTGAAGGTGTTGTGATAATGGTGGGGATGTAGCAGCCAGTGTGTGCGTTGGTGACCCAAGTATAAGAAGAATGGAATCCAGGCAAAACTCAACTCACTGGGAAGATATAGTAAAGGAAATTCTCACTCACGGGATTAGGAATACAAGGTGACAGCTGGTGAAACAAAAACATCCACTTGTTACTGAGAAATTGAACGGCTGCCTACATTGCCATGTGTGTCCTATATGCCCCTGTGTTACCACTGAACCCTGTCCTAATCAAAGTTGAGTGAAGCTGGCTGAGGCAAGACAATATGGAAACCAGATATCTGCCAAGTGTGGCTCCTTGTTCCTTATATTTAATTTGCAATTTTGACATTCTGCTGGCATATAGATATGAATAAATGGATGTATGGGTGAAGAGAAGGGGGGGAGTGGAAAGCAGCTTCCAACAACCATTTACTGTAGGCTTACGTGTTTATTCCTTAAATGTATTTTCCTTTCTTTTACTCACTAAAATTGAAAAATATACTCATTTTATTCAAGTTCAAGTAAAATATTCCAGTTACCAATTACCTAACTGAAAGTAAAGGTGAACAAATGTTTATAAAACCACAGAAAAGGTTGGGAAGAGAGATAATGGATTCAGTCCTTTATAGAAGGACTGACAAATTCATATTATGAGCTGGTTGATGTTAGATTGTTTTGCAAAGTACTACTGTTTATAATTAGTATAATCATAAATTGTTGATTCATGACACAGTAGCAAATTGTGTACCTCTGTAATATTCTGGAAAAAAAAAAGTATGGTTCTGACATTTCCCTAATGACACTGATTTATAAGCATCACAAAAGCAGAATACTATTTCCTCCTTTCTACCATCTGGGCCTTTCTATCAATGTAATCATCAAATGTCGTTCAGCAGCAAAATTGTAAGAAGTAGAGACAAATGAGAAGAAAGGTAATATTCGTTCTAGGTAATTTCATTGCATAAGGAAAAAACCTGCCAATTAAAAGTAAACAAAAGGCCCAGCACATGCCAGGGTAGTCCCTCTTGTACAAAGCTATTTAAATAAGCAAAATCAAAAATAAATACAGTTGGTTATACTGGGTAGCTTCTAATTGTGCCTGTATGTTTTTCACACTTTTAACTATAAAAAATTCCTTTACCTCTTAGTTAAGACTTAGATATGAAACTAATTTCTTTGTAAATTTATCATATTTAGTAAATTTGCTATGATTTTCCTAAAACCTATTCAGAAATTATTTTTTATTTATAATTTTTCTTGATTTATGTGCCAATTATATATATATATATATTTGACAGCTATCCATTTGTTTTCTCTTTCTTTTTCTTTCTTTATATTCCTGGTGATTAAGAAGGTTATCAGTTATTACTTACTTCACTTATTAAAGTGAAATTTATACTGTACCCTTTGACCACATTAAGTATGCACCATTTTCGGACATTGATAACCAAGTATATTTTCCGTAACAAAAAAACAATCCACCTTGTCAAGACACACTTTCAGCCCCAGCTTTCTGTCACATGCTGTAAGAAGAATACTTAGAATACTTTTACTAAGCTTATCTGATTCTAAGTGCCTTACCAATATTAAGTTTCTCTGAGAAATGTAGTATATACTTTCACTCTAATGTTATGGTTCCCTACGCAATATGGTCCATACATCTCAAGAATCCTAACTCAGCACTCAAACATCTTTCGTTACTGATTTAGATTATGCTGTATATATTGCTGTTCACCATTACCTATCTTCTTTGTCTTTCACTATCTAAGATCTCAATTCAGTTTTTCTTTATGTAGAATATATGAATGTTCCCTGAGATTCACCCAAATCCCCCTAAATGGAATATATACTATGAATCAATATATGCTTTTTAAAAGACAGCATGGCATTTATTTGTTTTCATTTAATAAACTTCAGTCTTGGTTGACTGTATATGTACAGTTTATAAATAATATAGTTTATAAAATTCTTGAGGAAGAAATACTAGATTGAAAAATCAGCTAGAAGGGCAGCACCTGTGGCTCAAGGAATGGGGTGCTGGCCCCATATACCAGAGGTGGTGGGTTCAAACCCAGCCCTGGCCAAAAAAAAAAAAACTGCAAAGAAAATTAAAATCAGCTAGATACAAATTTCATGACAGAGATCTCTTTGTGATCCAATTTAAGCAGTAATTCTTGTTATCAGGGGCTTCAGGATCTTTCTCCAACATTGTGACTGTGGGACCTTCTAATGGGAGAGGGGTGTAGACATACCGGTAGCTAAAATTGATATATTATCCTCGCATTTTCTTTGTATCTATCTAAATC
This sequence comes from Arctocebus calabarensis, assembly GCA_963573935.1. Lineage (NCBI taxonomy): Eukaryota > Metazoa > Chordata > Mammalia > Primates > Lorisidae > Arctocebus > Arctocebus calabarensis. The sequence goes on from CAUYON010131878.1 coordinate 8,228, forward strand.
AAAGTGGGTTGTAGATATGAAACAACAAAACAAACAAACAAACAAACAAAAAACCCATGCAAAGTAAAGAACTGCTCTTCTTTGCTAAGAAATTTGTCATATCCTACCTTGAAATGTCTTTTCTGTTTTTCTTTTTTATTGTTATTTCATTTTTTTACCTTGGATAACATGAGCCAAAAGTTAATTCTTTGCATTACCCAGTATGAATGAAATATTTCCCTGGAATATTGGTATTTGATTTTTTCAATTTTCTTGGCAAAAGGAAATCTCCAGATATTACCATAAGATATGAATGTCTGTAAACTCCTTATTTTAGAAGACCAAAGATCAAAACAGCTATTGAGATTTTTGAAACAATGCAATATGAATGAATACAACAATCTTCCAAAATATCATAGTATATGACTTATTCAACCTTGTAGTATACAGTCTTTCCAATTGGCACAACTTCAAGGGAAATTATTCATTTTATATCCTATGTGGGGAGCATCGATAGAATGCTACACAACAGCCAACTCTATATAATAGTAAAATACAGATTAAATTTAAAAAATCATTTTTAAGGAGGTAACTGATGAAAATATAGTAATCCCATAATATTTCCTCTACCCACCTGGATATTCAATAATATGTAGAAGACAAGGTAAAACAAAATCTACATTATTTTCATTTCATTTTCCCCTACAAAAATCACTTACGTGACATTTCCCTCAAAATAACTTAAGAGTAATTGGTTCTAATTTCGATTTAAGTGGCACTTGATGATTGAATCCCACATTCATACTTCCCTAGATGTATTTTCCCTTAAACATGTCAAATGAAATATGTTATAAATTATTTTCTCAAAACTTTTTTTTATGTTGATTATGCCTGCTTATAAGTTTAGGAACCTCACTTGAATAAAGTAAGGAAGACGAGAAGAGCTAAGGAAATACATAACAGCATGGCGAGGAGGCGTTCAAGGCAACTGACATATGATTAGTTTTATTTTAACTACTACCCTTATTCCAATTCCTGGCACTTTGATTACTATGCCAAGACAGAAATTGCTAAGAAGGCTTGTACCCACTCTGACTGCTAAGTTGTAGTGATACAGAAATATTTCATATCTATACTTGCAGATAGAAAAAAAATGAGACAACTCAAATTAATTATCCTTTGCTGGTCCTATACAGCATTAGGACCAGTTGTGGAATTCAGGATTTATATTCACCATTTTTATTTTCTTCACAACCGTTGTAAGGAATGTACCTTACAACTTCTTTTCTCATCTCTATATGTATTTAATGTTGTACACAATGAAAAGATCTTCCTCAAAGGATGATAAAATCTGAACAAGTTGGTTATGATCTTTTTAATATCTAACTGCATTTGTGTACTTATGAAAGTAGCAATGAACATACAAAATTGGTTAAGAGGATTTTGTTTTCTTTTTTCCTTTTTTCGTGAGATGGGATCTCTGTTGCTCATGCTGGAAGGCTAGAATGCAGTGGTGGTGGGATCATAGCTCACTGTAACCTCTAACTCCCAGGCTCACGTGATTCTCCTGCCTCTTTCTCCCAAGTAGCTAGGGATACAAGCTTGCACCACCACTCCTGGCCATTTTTTTTTAATTAATTAATTTATTTGGAAAGTGAATGAATGTATCAATGAATGAACACAGTCCCCTCTGGGGCAAGGTAAATGAATGCATCTATGAATGGACACAGTCCATTCATGGAATTGAGGCCCAGGAAATTCACATGAAACTGACCCAGGCATAGGGAACGGGGTTCCACATTTAGTCCTAAGTGCACAGTGAAGGAGACACCCAGGCAAAGGTGACTCCTAAGCAGT
>CAUYON010131880.1:0-31147 GCA_963573935.1 Arctocebus calabarensis
TGGGTAGCTTGTGTCTTCATTGTTGTTATACTCAAGGAAGTTACTGATTTCCTTTTTTATTTCTTTCTGAACCCATCTTTCATGCAGCATAAGGCTGCTTAACTTCCATGCCTTTGTGTGAGGTTGAGCACTTTTGTTGGAGTTGAGTTCCACTTTTAGTGCCTTGTGGTCTGAAAAGATGCAAAGTAGAATTTCAATTCTTTTGATTCTGCTGAGGTTTGTTTTGTGTCCTAGGATATGATCAATTTTGGAGACTGTTCCATGGAATGATGAGAAGAATGTATATTCTATATCTTTGAGATGGAGCCTTCTATATACATCTATCAAGTACAGTTGTTCTACAGTCTCATTTATATCTCTAATATCTTTATTTAATTTCAGTTTAGGGCATCTGTCCAGCTCTGAGAGAGGGGTGTTAAAGACCCCTGTTATTATGGTGTTACAGGATATCATATTGCTCAGACTAAGCAAGGTCTATTTCAAGAATCTGAGAGCATTTAAATTGGGTGCATAAATATTTAAAATTAAAATGCCTTCTTGTTGTATTTTTCCCTTAACCAATTTTCTGTCTGCAGGAAACACACTTCACATCAAAAGACAAATTAAAGCTCAGAGTTAAGGGCTGGAAGTCAATTTTTCAGGCAAATGGAACTCAGAAGAAAAGAGGGATTGCAATCTTATTCTCAGATACATGTGGATATAAAGCAACTAAAGTTAAAAGAGATAATGATGGTCACTACGGTTGTTTTTTTAGATACATTGAATGCCAAAGGCAGTGAAATGATGTAGTATTTGAAGTGCTAAGAGAAAAATACAAAGTCAACCAAGAATTCTGTATCCAACAAAATGAAGGCAAAAATGAAAATGAAACAGAGACATTCTAAATTTTTTCTTAAAAGACAGAAACTTCATTGCTAGCAGATATACCTTAGGAGGAATACTAAAAGAAATGTTTCAAACTAAAAGAAAATAACACCAGACAACAGTTTGAATTAAAAGGAAGAAATAAAGAGCACCACAATGGTAAATATGTAGATAAATATAAACGACCACATGAATATTACTTCTCTTTTCTTTTCCTAATGTATTTAAAAGATATAAGATTGTATAAAACAATAATTATAATGTGTTGTTATGCTTCTAATACACGTATATGTATTATATAAAACAACAGCACAAAGAGGAAAAAGAAAATACAGCTATATTGGAAGAAGAAATAGAAAATTCAAAAGTATAGTTAGATATTTCAACATCCCACTCATAGAAATAGTTAACAAAACAAATAGGACTAAGGACTGAATGCTTTTGTTTTCCCAAAATTCTTATTTTGACATTCTAACCACCAAAGTGATGGTATTAAAAGGTGGGCCTAGGAGGTGCCTCTGGCTCAGCAAGTAGGGTGCCGGCCCCATATACTGAAGTTGGCAGGTTCAAACCCAGCCTCTGCTGAACTGCAAAACAAAAAAGTAGCCAGGCATTGTGGCGGGCATCTGTAGTCCCAGCTACTCGGGAGGCTGAGGCAAGAGAATTGCCTAAGCCCAGGAGTTGGAGGTTGCTGTGAGCTGTGTGACACCACGGCACTCTACCGAGGGTGCTAAAGTGAGACAGAGTCTACCAAAAAAAAAGGTGGGCCTTTAGTAGGTGATTAAGTCATGAGACCTCTACCCTCACACATGGGATGAGTTCCCTTATAAAGGAAACCCCAAGCTGGGCCTGGTGAGCTACACTTATAGTCCCAGATGCTTGGAAGGCTGAGTCAGGGAGATTGCTTTAGCCCAGGAATTAAGGACCAGCCTCAGCAACATAGCATTACCTGATCTCTAAGGAAAAAATAGGAGGGAGGAGAGAAGGGAGGGAGAGAGAGAAAGAGAAAAAGAGAGACTCCCTAGCACCATATGAGAATGTAGCCAAGAAGTTAGCACTCTGTAACCCAGAGGAGGACCCTCAGCAGAACCCAACCCAGCACCCTGATCTTGAACTTTACTTACAAAAGCTGAGAAATAGAAGCAACCATAATATCTACCAACTGATTAAATTCATATAATGAAATATATTACTCAGCAATAAAAAGAAATGAAGTACTAATACATGCTGCCACATGAAAGAATCTCAAAAACATCATGTTTAGTTAAACATGCCACTCACACAATACCATCTAATAATATTATATGGTTATATTTATATGAAATGTCCATAATAGGAAAATCTGTAGAGAAAGAAAGTAGAGCAGTGGTTACTTACAACAAGGCTAGGGCAATGGGAAACAGAGGGATGGGGAATGATTTTTAATGGGCAGGAAGTTTCTTCATGGAATTAGGTGAATGTTCTAAAATTGGATTGTGGTAAAAGTTGCACAGCTCTCTGAATATACTAAAAATCACCATATTATACACTTTAATGTGTGAGTTGTGTGCTATGAGAATTTTACCTCAATAAAATCATTTTTCTAAGTATTATATACTATGATCAAGAGGATTCATCTCCAGAATGCAAGATTAGTTAAAATGCAGAAATATGGTCTTAACTTGCTTTTTTTCTCCCTGTTAAAAAGAATACATCCATGAATAGAGATACTGCAGTCTTGTTAAAGAGGTTTTAAGGGACAATACATCACTCCTCTCTCTCTCTCTCTTTCTTTTTGGTTTGAGTTTAACATGAAGCTGGAATGACATAGAAAACAGAAAAATGGAAATAAGAATATTTTTCATCAATTCAGTTGAAGAGCATGGCTACAAATAGGCAGCTAAATTGGCTTTCTAATCCCTGCCTCCGAAATTCAGCAGCCTCACAACTGGATAACCAGGTATCCCCCATGGAGCCAGTAATGAAGTACATGGCAGCAGGTAGATGTTTTCTATAGGCAGGCTGGTTTATCTCTTCCTGCCTTCCCACTACCACCACCATCCTTCCCCCAAAACAGTAAGGAGCTGAACTCAAATGCTCCCAAACACAGCAAAGAGATTTTAGTCCCTCCAAATACAAACATAAGAAAGACAGGAACTCTCCTAACAAACTCAAGTTTGTGGATAAATGATTAAGTATAAGCATATGTAGCAGTATAGTACCTAATTGTTTTTAATCCCACTTGGGATAATTTTTTTCTAAAGCATTCTCTATTTTTATAAATGGGGGCACCTTGGAGGTGATAAAGACTTTCCTATAAAACTCAGCCCCACTCCAATACTCCTAAGGGCCTGTCTCCGGCTGGACAGAGTGGTCCAGCGCCTCCTCACTACTCATCTACTAGCGCTGAAGGAGGCATGTGGACTTACTTAGTAAAGCTGAAAAAAAAAAACCCTAGAAGAAGGTTCATCAGGGTGATCCTGGGAGCAGAAACAGAAGGGCACAAAAAGAGAACTGGTCTTGTAATTGCATTCTGTCAAGCAGCTAGATAAGCAGCCAGCAGTTTTGCATTCGAATACATTTGGTTTTCCCATTTACAATGGGCTGGTAATCCCATAAATATTTATTGCTGAAGGAAAGAAAGCAGCATGAGCTTTTACCCTTTGAAAAAGGTCTGTAGCATGCATGGTGTCAGTGAAGGATGAAACCCTAATGATTTGGTGACTTCTTACTAAGTTAAAGTCTGGACTGTGCTTGGCACATGCAAGCAGTCTGAATGTAGTTGTCAGAGGCTCGTTCCTCTGGAGCGATTGTGAGCGTATGCTTCAGTGGGTAAGCTTTCAAACCCGCAGCTGCTCTCTGCCCTGACCTGAAGCAGGACGATGTGCAATCTTCGGATTAGCAGATTTAACCTTGAATGCTTGGGAATAGGGATCAATCCCTTATGAATAGAATGAATACAAGGACAGTAAGAGAAAGAAAAAGTAAAATGCTTCCCTTGAGATTATTCTGCATCCATGTGCATTACACAGTGATAATGCTTCACCGTGGCTTGTAGGAAACGACAGATCCCTTCTTTAAAGGTCTGGCATTGCTCAAGCAATAAATATATTCCATTTCCAATTCCATATGCTCTATGTATCAAATAAACACATATTAACATACCACTTACACACATACAGTTTTGCAGATATTTTCATATTCTATCCACTCACGCCCCAAAGATTTTGGAAGGGCATAACAAAAACATAAAAACAAAACAGTTGTTAATAAAACAAAGAATACCTACCTGGGAGGTGAATCATCCCTTTGTCCATTCAGCTTCTCATTCAGCTGAATATCCTACCTGCCCCTTGATCACTTCAAAGCCATCTCCTTTATCTGATCCATTGCCATATCAGAATGACTGTGTTCAGGTGACCCTTATTTTATTTAATAATGGCCCTGAAGTGCAAACATAGTGATGCTGACTTTTGTTATAATTGGTCTATTATTAATGATTATTGTCGATCTATCCTATGCCTAATTTATAAAACATTATCATAAGTATGTACATATAGGGGAAAAGCACGATATTTGCAGAGTTGTTACTATCTGTGGCCTCCCACAGCCACTGGGAATCTTGAAATGTATCTTGAATCTTTGTGGGGGAACCACTGTGCTTCAAGTTCCATCTCTCAGGATCCAAAACTTACTTCATCACTAAGAAGCTCTCTAACCTCACACAAGTTCCTCAAGCGGTACATACCTCAGTTTGCTTTCATAAACATTATGGGCTACTTGTTTTTATAATTCACATTCTTATCAGGATATCTAAATTAATAAGTTTAATGTTTTGTCACAACGTCTGACATGCGATAAGTATCATATGAATATGAGTGTAACAAGATTAAAAAATAATAAAACAAAGAATATAATCAAAAATAAGAAGGGAAAAGTAGAGATAGAGATCACAAGCTATTGACCAAGAAAATCAAATCTCACAGCTAAACAGAATACTTCATGATGGTCTCTTTTTTTGAAACCAGAGCCAAAAGGAAAATTTAGTAAATGAATACTATTTATAAGTTATGAGCACTTTTCAAATGTGCCCATTAATAACATCACTTGTTTTTCTTGCACTTGTGTGATGATGACTATCAATAGGCAATGAGCAATGGCTTCTGTGTGTGTGTGTGTGTGTGTGTGTACACAGTACCGTTCCCACTTCATGGGAAATCTCCCAGAAGCTACTTGTATTTTTGAAGATGAGAACTTTCAAAGCAGAAATTCCACAAGGGAAATAATGTTCTCTCTTAAACATTTGCTATACAGCTGGTACTTTTTCAAGTACTGGGGACATAGAGAGTGAGACAGACATGGTCCTGCCCTCACTGACTTAAAAGCTATTGGGAAGGACATACTTTTGAGCAAGTAACTGCAACTCTGATAAATGTGACCAAAGTGACGGGTGCACACTCCTCCTGCCACATATAGGGAGGAGATTCTACTTGGTGCTGACAGAGCACTGTTCTCTGCCTACATGGGTGATGATTAAGGATACAGGTTCTGTACACTATGGAATGATATTCAGACAAAGATAAAGGCTACATCTTTTGTATTTAGCTGAAAGGATGTGGAGAATGCCCTCCTAAGTGTCACAAGAATGGAAAAGCAAGCATCCAGTGTGCTCAGTGCTAATACGAAACTGGATAGCAACTGCACACCCACACAAGAGTAAAACACAATTAAATTCAAGTGGGAGGAATGAGCAGGGGGCAGGGGTTGGTAAGCTCTCACTTATCTGGCACAATGTAAGGGTATATGGCACCTCCTGGGTAAAGGACTCAACTACATGTTGGATTTTTACCTAACAAATGCAGTGTAACCTAATCGTGTGTACCCTTATAAGTTAAGCAATAAATAAAATAAAATGTAAAGTTTAAAGAGAGGTAGAGTACAGGCTCTGGAGTCAGAACATCTAGACTTGAACCCTAGATCAGCCGGGGACTAGTGGTGCAACTTCAGCCTTCTGGCGTTCCAGATCTCTTACCTGTAAGGTGGAAATAATAGTAGTACAGCCCCCGAGTAATTATGTTACTGTGAAGATTAACTGGGTCTTCTCATGGCAGCCACAGGCCTACAAGCATATTAGCAGGAACTCCAGCTCTGAGTCCTAGTCTTGGAACTCTTCACATCTCAATTCTGTTGCATTCCATTGGCCAAAGCAAGTCACAAAGCCAACCCAGATTGCAAGATGGGAAAAGAGATTCCACCAGGTGATAAGAGCTGCAAAGTACCCTACCTATTTTTTTAATCTTCCTTCCACGTGGCAGCGTGGATCAAAAGACCACCAGAATGGTAAAATGAAAAGATCTCAGTGTTTGGATGTGGGCAAATTGGAAGAAACAGGAAAGAGAGGAACCAGAGCAAACCATAGGTGAATAGTTTTATGACTCTCCGGGTACTGAATTGAGAATCAGCTCACAATTTCACCTATGATTGTGTGACGTTTTGTTATTATGCGGGATTGTTTCAAAGGCCCAACTCATTAACAAATGCTGTTGTGAGAATCGTAATCCTCCATGCTATTTAAATGTTGTTAAATTTGCTTTCAATTTGTACTTCAAAAGCTAAAAACATTCTTCATGGCATAAGGACTGAGATGTGAATTACTCGTGCTAGTTCATTAGAACAAATGCTACATATAGCCTGTTTTATCCAATTATGTTATTGTTTGCAAGCAAAACAGGAATGTCTGTCTTTCCAGGAAATGGATACAACAAAGCCATATCCAAATAATGCCTCTTGGTACTCTGCAAATGTCCTCAGTTCCCTAGCAACTGCAGTGGAAAATGCGTTGACATCTTACCTTAATGGAATACTCCTAATGATGTAAAATGCCTATAACTGACATGTGAGAATTAGCTCATTCTAAGAAGGTGTTTTGGCTTTCATGCATATAATAATTGAAAGTTTCTTTGTGACAAAACTACTATCATCTTTGTAACACAGATTCCAGAAAAACTAATATTACCCTCCCAAAAGGTCTCAAAAGAAAACATTATTGAATATGTCTTTATTTGTTTTTGGTTTTGTGCTGATTGTTCTATTTTTTTAAGGCACAATAGACAAATAAAAATTGCATATATCCAAGATGTACAACATGATGTTTTGATACATGATACATTGTGAGAAGGTTACCACAGGAGAACTAATAACATGTTCATCAACTCACATGATGATATTCTAGATAATACCTAATCTTGAGCTAATTCATGACCCTGGGTACCACGGTATAAAAATTGCAATAGTATGTGACCTCTTAGCCTGTATATGAAAACTTGGTGGTTTCACTGTGCCTATTCCTAATAGCTACTGTCTCTCCCTGTCTTCCTTTTTCCATCTCCACAGCCACTGCCTTAATTTAAACTCTGAAAAGTTCCTGGAGAGGTCTCTCTGCCTACATCTCCCCCCTTTTGGACTATTTTTACTTATTTCTAAAATGTAAACCCAATTATTAACTACTTCTCTACTTTAAAAATGTTGATGTCTCTACTTTACACAGGATATTTTCCATGGATTCTAGAATACATTTAATTTATTCTCAAACTTTCAATAAAAGAAAGGATACATTTTACAAGGGAATTGTATTATCATTTCAAAGGCCAGACTGTTCATTTTCTTGGCCATGATTCAGACAGCATGTACAATAATTATCTTAGTGGAGATGTTGATATAAGTTGTATCTAAGGCCTTCCATGTCAAAGGTATGGGGCTCATTTATATTTTCCAGGCTTATTTCAGTCCACATGTCAGTGGTAGAGCATGATTGATGTAATGTTACCACAGGAGATCTGCCTTTCATTTTTTAAACCTTTTGAGTTGCAGATCAATGGCCAATTTATAAATTGGATGTCTCTATTTTGAGTCCACTACCCCACCAGCAGGCCCATTATTTGTGACTGTGGACATCACAAGGCCACTTAGAGGTAGGAGGAATAAGTTAGGTCACTGTCCTCAGAAGAAGACATGGCAGCATCAAGCCAGAAGTAGATTAACAAGCTGTATTGTATGTAAACCATGGAATACTATTCGGCCAGAAAAAAGATGGAGACCTTACATCTTTTATATTAACCTGGTTGGAGTTGAAACACACTCTTCTTAGTATGAAAGAAATGGAAAAGCAAGTATCCAATGTACAACATGAAGCCAGTAGATGATTACTACACACCCAAATAAGAGAAAACTCAATTCAATTCATGATAAGGGTAGGGGAGAAGGGGGCATTGGTGTGCTCCCATGTGATGGGCACAATGTGGAGGTACATGGCACATCTCCTGGGGGAAGGACACAATTACAGCAGGGATTCTACGTAACAAATGCAAACATTGCACACTCATTCTTTGTACCCTCAAATTAACCTTAAATTAAAAAAAAAAAAGAAAAAGAAGAAAAGAGGATGTGACGGGCCGTTCTGCTCATTCCCCACGTGAGGTTGGCATGGAGAGCCTCTTTGTCAGTCCTGCAGTCTGAAAGACCTTGCTTGCAACATTTCATTTCCAGCTCTTCAATGTTCTTATCTGAAAAATGTGCCCTTAATGTCATTATCAAGACTGTCTCTAATCGTCATCAAACCTGACATTTCTACATTAAATAATTTCTATCATTGCTGAAATTTGAGCCCGAGGGAGGGGAAAAAATCCCTAATTAAGTTGAAACAGCAATATGCCCTGTTTATTAACTAAATCCTTCTGAGAATACAAGCAATCGTTGACATTTATTCCTTTTCCACCTACCTCCATTAGACATGCTTAAATATCTGCTTTTGGGCCTTTTAAAATGAAAGGCCCTTCTTACAATGCCAGGAGCTCCTAGAACAGTGAGCTGCTGTGCTCATAGGAGCTTTGCCTTCTTGTCATCTCTCGTGCCTTCCATTTGCCACCATTAGTAGCCTGTAATTTAAGGCGGCTTGTCTGGTAATACGCAGCCTCATAATGAGGTGATTATTTTTAACATGTGTAGGTTCTAGTCAAACTGCAGTAAATATCAAATGGAGCATCAGAAAAAATGTCATAGAAAACCCTTTCACTTTTTATGTGGTGTATAAGTACAGGAAAAATGCATTCATTTGTCACTAATAAATACTATTAATAAATTAATGTCATCAGACAAAAGCAAAGCTCTGGCTCAGCCCTTAGAAAATGGTCCTCAACCCCAAAGTTACTCTCAGGAACAGCTACAGCCCCCCTCCCCACCCTGCCAATCTGCCGAAAAACACTGTTCTTACCTCTCATAGAGTGTTCCTTGAGGTTAGAATTGGGAAGAGAAGTGGAAAGGCCATGATACTTGCCTAAGCCCTGTGATAGTATATATAATTCTTCTTTCTAGCATCAAAGAAGAGTCTGACGTGGTAAAGACACAGAGTAACTCCCCCAAATGGGGCCCACACAGGAAGATACATGCAGTCCCTGGGCTACAAATGAGATAGGTTCCATAGATTTTCTCTTTAGTTGAATGTGTATGGAAGTTGGAGCAATCCATTTTCCTCTTAAGTTGAATGTGTATGGAAGTTGCAGCAAGTACATTTACCTAGTACCTTAACAGCCACCATGTGTAAAGTGCGAGTAGTACATAAGTCAGATGTGTGTATCTCAGAGACTGGCCGTAGTGAAAGGCAGAGTGGTGGAAAACAGAGAACTGCTGTCTTGTGGCTCCTGCTTCTTCCTCCACTGTGTTTGCTCACCTAGTTTTTTCATGCAAGTATTTATCCACCCATCCATCTATCCATCCATTTACCCACCCATCCATCTATCCATCCACCCACCCACCCATCCATCTATCTATCCACCCACCCACCCATCCATCTATCCATCCACCCACCCACCCATCCATCCATCCATCCAAACATCCATCCATCCATCTATCCATCCACCCACCCACCCATCCATCTATCCACCCACCCAACCATCCATCCATCCATTTTTGCATCCATCTGTTCATCACCATCAGAGCACATATTTTCCATCATCTGTGGGTCTATCATGGTAGTAACAACCAGAACTTATTTCAAGGCCAGCCTTATCAAAATTTCTGGAGATTAAGCTTGAGGAATTTGTAAACTGAACAAACCCTGCAGGTGATTGTGCTGCTCAGATGTGCCTGAATACCACTGAGGTAGAGACGACTAAACTCGTGTGACTTAGGTTCCTCACTCCAAGGAGGTTGCTCTTTGGCTTTTCCTTGTTCACTATTCAAATTTTAGCCCTATTCTTTCTCTCCCTCACAAATGTAAAACAAAACAAAAACAAGTGCTAATATTTCTGAGGTTTTGCTAACATTTATAATTGAAATACATGCTAAAATTTACTTAAATATTAGCAAAATTAAAGAGGTACTTTTTTCCCCACTGTGTTCATAAGTCTCCTGAATTTCATGCAGAAAATTCCACGAGTGTCCATGGACCCCAGGCTGACAAGTTCTGTAAACAGGGATTTTAAGATAGTCTTATAGCATAGGAAAAGTGCCTTCCCACATTGGAATCAGGCAGCCTTAAGCTTGTATCCTAGCTCCAGAATTTACTACTCCTAAAATCATTAGCTAGAAGTTACTTCACTTCTCTATGTCTTAGTTTTTCCCAACTGTGAAATGGAATTAAGAGAGAATTAATAACTTATTACTGTTTCACATGGTTTTGATTTATTAATAATTAGATAATACAGCCTGGATCATTTGTGAATGTTCAAAAATATGTTCTATATATATTCTTCACTCCACCTCTTGTTAATCTTAGTGACTTGAAACATCCTTAGACTCAGAAAATCAATATTATATGAACTCAGTTTAACCACATTGGCAAGTCTTATTTTTGGTTGAAATTGCTATCTGTCAATCACATCTTCAAATAATATTGGTATGGCATATATGTATACAATGATGCCAACCCTGAAATTTGTAAATCCTCATAAATCCACCAAATATCCAGATCCCAGTCGAGTCACAGACTCTTACTGACAGCATTTCCAGAAGTGTGTTGATTTGGCTAACAGAATGACTGCCTTTAATTCTCCACCTCCTGTCTGAAGCTCACCAATTAGACTAGTGGTGATTTTAAGGTCAGCAGTGGATGACATCCTGATTCTCCTCAACAATGCTGCTCAATTTGATGAGATGATCACACTATCCAAACACACACATGGTGCTCAGAAATTATCTAATTACAGACGGCGGCCAATCTGAATGCCACACACATAGGTCACTGATGGCTGGATGTATCAATGATCTGGAAAAACAAATACACATAGTGATTCAGAATTTGGAAGTAGGAAGAGTCCCAAAAATGTTGAAAGAAGACATGCACAAAATGTCTTCTTTCAAGACATCCCTTGGGTAGCGCCTGTGGCTCAGTCAGTAAGGCAATGGCCCAATGGTTTCAATCCACTCCATGGTGGGGTTCAAACCCAGACCCTGCCTAACTGCAACAAAAAATAGCTGGGCGTTGTGGCGGGCGCCTGTAGTCTCAGCTACTTAGGAGGCTGAGGTAAGAGAATCACCTAACCCCAGGTTTTGGAGGTTGCTGTGAGCTGTGTGATTCCACAGCACTCTACCAAGGGCAATAAAGTGAGACTCTGTCTCTACAAAAAAGAATAAATAAATAAAATAAAGGGAGTGTCCCAACCATTAATTGAGATGCAAGAACTGGACTATAATTCCTTGTAGAGATAGTACCCCTGGCCCAGAATACCAGGCAGTGAGCAGAGAGGGACTCAAGAGGAAGTCCAAGGTAGCCCCCAAAGAGGCTGGAGCTGTAGGAGTACCTGAAGGCCTGGATAACAGAAATGCTCCAAGGTCAGATTCAGATGGGCCAATGTGGTGACAGGAGAATATTTTCTTTTATTGCCTAAACCTCAAAGAATCATTTGAGCCCAGGACTGTAGGCCCAGCATATAATGTATTGTGCAGAGGAATAAGTGTGCAAAGGATACTGAGTATAGAGTAATTCAATTGGGTAGAAAGGAAGCTTGATTTTTATGATGAAAGAGTCCTCATTCTCATTTTGCATATGTGCACACACATGCACTCACACACAAACATGCATTGAACCTAACAAGAATTACAAGGAACCACTCTGGAGAGACTGTCGTTCTGAAATCAGGCCTTTAGTGCTTTGAGTGTGACTTTACCCTGACACGCTGACATCCTCCTGGAAAAGGAGGGGTTTATCTCATAATTCATTTGGGACTATTTAAAGAGAGAATTGGGTATTGTGCAATGCAATCTGTTTAGAGAACTATGGCTCCACTGTGTTATAACAGAAATTGGATGAAAATATCTTCTACCTTTGTTTCATTTGCATTGATCTTTAATTTACACTCTCTAAGAGGCAGACTATTTTGTTTCTGAGAAGTATCGCTCCTCAGGAGCCTTAAAACTCTTGTCTCACATCTTTGTTGATCAGAAATCACTTTTATAGCAAAGCAGTAGCACGGTAAATGAATTTTCCAGGCCCTAAAGCTTAAATAAATGAGCCCTCTTGTCCACCCAAGTTCAAGAAAATACAGTTTACAAATAACAAATGGACAGAATCAATATAATGGACTCCTGGGTCATAGGTAAATTTAGTAAAAGGTACTTTTTAAAAAAGTAGTAGACATGTAAGTTAAACAAATGCTTCTATCAAAATCTGGCAGGTTGTGATCAATTAAAACAATTTGGGGGAATATGAGTCATCCTTTGTGTAGTTGTAATGAAGGATCTAAAATGCAGTGTTTTTCTGTTGTCCTCCTGTGTCTCCTGCCAGACAACGGTCCCACAGCTGTCCCTGCTCAGATGGTTTCTTCTAATGTCTGGCAGAGTTCTGATATATTGGGAAATCGCAATAAGTAACAGGAGACAAATAGACAAAGAAATGAATGAAAAAAGTTCAAATGACAGTATCTCAACAAGTTTTATAAAAAACATAATATTCATGGTTTAAATTGTATCCTTCCCATCCCCTCAAAATTTGTAATTTAAAGTCTTAACCCCTCGGAATGTGGCCTTTTGGAAAATAGGATCACTGTGGATATAAGCAGTTAGGATGGGGTCACTCTGGAGAAGGGGGAGCCCCTAATCCCATGGGGCTGGTGTCATGAAATGGAGAATGTGCAGGCAGCCATGCACACGGGAGAATGTGAAGAAAGGAATCAGGCTAACAGAAACCGAGGAGCCACCAGAAGCTAGAAGGGAGGCCTGGAACAGATCCTTCCCTTCAGGGGGGCATGGCCCTGCTGACACCCCCATCTCAGACTTCTGGGCTCCAGAACTGAGACAATACATTTTTGTTGTGTAAGCACACTCAGTTTGTGGTACTTCGCTTTATAGCAGTCCTAGAAAACACATAGTGATTAGGAGTTTGGAAGTTGGAGGAGTCCCAAAATTGTTGAAAGGAGACATCCCAGAAAGCATAGCTACAAGAAGGAATGTCCCAGCCATTAATTGGGATGCAAGAACTAGACTATAATTCCTTTAGAGACAGCACCCCTGGTCCGGACTACCAGGCAGTGAGTAGCGGGGACTCAGGAGGAAGACCAAGGCAGCCCCCAAAGAGGCTGGAGCTCTGGGAGTACCTGAAGGCCTGGTTAACAGAACTGCTCCAAGGTCGGAATTCAGGCTGGTCCAATGTGGTGTTTCTTATGCTTAGGTTGATGTGGGTCCTGGGAATGGATGTGAGGATCTAGGTAATACAGACGTGGTAAGGAGAAGGGAGGCAAAAGCCAGGAGCCATTCAATCCCTAAGAAAGTCATTATGTTTGGGGTGAGGTTCCTATTTAAAATTAAATTGGCTATCTTGACTCAATTATCGTTTCATTTATGCCAGTAAGTGTTTCTGCCAATTACTGTACTCCAAAGGGCTCATGGGAGGCCCTCTGCGAGGCACTGTCTAATAGTACAGTGGTTACAATCTCTAGAACTATGGTAAGACCAAACAGCCAGCCTACCACCCTGCCACTTACCTGCTGTGATGGAACTCCATGGCAGTACCAAAATGTATCATGTAATCTCAGATCTACTTCTAAAAGGTGGAATTCCAAGTGAACACATGGATGGAGCTGGAAAATATTCTTCTTAGCAAAGTATCTCAAGAATGAAAGAAAAAAGTATTCAATATACTCAGCCCTACTATAAACCAATTTCATCATAAGAAAGCTATAACCCAATTATAGCTCAAGAATATGGGGAAAGAGGAGAGGGAGGGAAGGGGAGGGGGGAGGATGGGAGGGAGGGTAATTGGTGGGACCACGCCTACGGTGCATCTTAGAAGGGTACATGTGAAATTTACTAGGTGTGGAATATAAATATCTTAACACAGTAACAGAAAATGTCGTGAAGGCTATGTTAACCAGTTTGATGAAAATATTTCAAATCTTATATAAAACAAGCACTTTGTACCCCATGATTGCATTAACATACACAGCTATAATTTAATGAAAAAAAAATCACCAGATAGTGGTCTTGCTTGTTTCCAATTACATACATGAGACCAAGCCAGAGTTGCACTGGGGACTCAGCAGATGTCCCTGAGGGGCCTAGGTGTGGTCAGAGAGGAGAGTGGATGACAAGTAAAGAGCTACATGGATTGGCCTGTATGAAATCATACCCAGGACGTACCCTAACACTCATAAGATTCTTTCATTATTTCACATATGTAGTCTCAAATATTAAGATTCTTAAACATTTTTACTACAAAAGATAAGTTTTCTTTTTGTTAACTTGTACACATATGCACTTGCAAACATGTATAATTTATGGGCTTTTTATTACCATATATTTCAAATGAGCAAAAATAATATAACTGATACCCTTGTCCCCAGATTGAACACATGTTAATATTTTGCCACTTTCATTTCAGGTATGTTTTATAAAACTTGACAGGTAGCACTCCTGCACCCTTGCATCTGGTTTCTCCATTTCTCCTTAGAGGTAGCCATTACCCTAAAGTTGGTGTGTTTCTCTTCCCTTATATGCGTGTCTCATCCGTGGATATGGAATTCCAACATCATTTTTCTTTTGTTGGTTAAGGTATTATATAGCTATTTCTGATCTTTCAATAGGTGCTCTCAAAACTTTACATATGCATTGTGTATATACTTCAAAACATCATGTTGAATATGATAAATACATCTATTAATTTTTAGATTAAGGGTTTGTTGTTAATTGTTAGGTATAAAAATGATGTGTTACATAGTTATGCTCAAAAATATTCTCAAGTCTCACTTTCTCACCCTTAGTAGAGTGCCATGGCATCGGAGCTCACAGCAACCTCAAACTCTTGCGCTCACGGGACTCTTGCCTCAGCCTCTCAAGTAGCTGAGATTACAGGCACCTGCCATAACGCCCAGCTGTTTTTAAAGATGAGGTCTTGACCTGGCTCAGGCTGGTCTCAAACCTGTGAGTTCAAGCAATCCACCTGCCTCGGTCTCCCAGAGAATTACACACCAGCCTTGAAAACTATTTTAAACAAAACATTTTGCATATGTACTTGATCATAACAATCTGAACTTAATTTATATTTTTATTTTTCTATTGAACACAATTAGGACTGTGTAGCACTTTAATTCCGATCATCTTCCATTTCTCCTATTAATTTTGTCTAGTTTTTAGGTTCACCTTGTTTTGAAGGTTCACTACTTAGTCACTACTAATGGTATTTTTATAGCAGCTGCTAACTTAGAGGTGTTCACATGCTTATCGACAACTTGGTCTCCGGGCCCTCTCTGAAACCCCTCCAGGTTCAAGTTCTCTATTCCTGAAGTACATGCTTCAATAGTTCTTTCACCAAAACTTGTGAACTCTTTATTAGCTCTTTGTTGTTTCAAATGTCTTTATTTCCATCACATCATATAACAGTAGTTCAGTTCAATAATTATTCTAGGTCAACAGCTATTTTTTCAACGCCTCATCTACTGGTGCTGTCTGAGGCCACCTGTATTAGTCACACTCATCAAGTAAGCACACCCAGAAGCACCTACATGTGAAGAAAAGACTTGACTTGAAATTTTCAGGGGAAAAAATTTGGTATAGGTAATTAGGTAGTTGTAGTAACCACTACTACTATTTAAATGTTTTCAAAATAATTTAAATTCCATTTAACAAAAAAAAAAAAAAAAAAAAGAAGGTATTGAATGCTTTTGTTAAGCCAGGGGCATATATACATTTCTCCCATTGATTCTTCCAATCTTAGGAAATAGTTCTACTAGCCCTACGTTTGACAGATTAAAGAACTGAAGTTCAAGGTGGCCAAAGAATTTACTCTGGATCACACAGTTAAGAAAAGGCATTCAGTTACACAAACCTTAGATCCTGGAATGCCAAGTCTGATAGAGCTGCTGCCAGAGTCAAGACTGTTTATGTTTATCTCCTCACTTATTTTTATGATAGCAAAAGGAAATAGAGTATTAACTAAAATAGAGCTTGAGTCACTCTTACTTCCTAGTCACGTAATTTACAGAGGGATCTCCCTCGCTGGATGCCAGGTGGAAGTTAGACCAGAAGCCCCAGGACCAGAAAGGCCAGTGGGCCCCCTAGGGCTGGGAAAGCCTTTCTGCTGTAGAAGGCTGAGATAGTTAGGAACTCAGCTGCTTGCCTGAGTAATCATATTCATGAGTTTTAGATTCAGGGTAGTTCCTTCAGCCACATGGAGAGAAATTGAAAAGATGGAAAAATAAATGACCTTTGAAAAACAGAAGGGCCTTTACTCTGGAGAAAAATATAATTCAGTTTTCAGGCACATTCCACTCCTTTTACGATTTGAGGATATCACAATGCATGCTGGCCCAGTCTAATGGGATATATTTGAAGGGGTAGGTCATTTCTGGGGTAAAAGAGTTTTTTTATTTACAGCATGCAAGCACAGGAATGAGAGAGACTGGGTTTCAGTCCGGCTCCTAGATCCGATTTGCTGTGAAAATACCAGAAGTCATTTAGACTCCTGGGGCTTCAGTTTTCGCATTTATAGAATGTGAAACTTGAACTAGATATCTGTCTTTTAATATGTGAACTGAATATGTTTCTATTTACTGGACAAACTTTGAACCTTTTACTTTACGTTTTTATTTATTGTCCTGTGTATGTGTGTATGTATGTCAGTAGGGAAGAAGGAGGTATATTTATTTTACTTTCTTTTTCCCTCTCTTTCAGACTTCTGCTAAACTGATAAAGTTTTAAATATTCCTGGTCTTATGTATGTGTGTATGTGCACAAACATGCGTGTGTATGGGTGCGCTGCTCACTTGAAAAGGGTACACATACTTTCATCCTTGAAAGATCATCATTAATTTTTCTTTTTACTTTTTAAATTAAACTTCCTTGGAAGGATGTGTTTATTCTTATACAGTTGTAAGAAAGTATAAAGAAGGAGCCTGTGTGAGTTTACTCAATTTCCACCAGTGGTAACTGTATCTTACAAAACTGTAGTACGATATGACAATCAGAATATTGAACATTACAGAGAAATTAAAGAACAATTTCATAAAGACAAAGGTCCCTTCTATTGTTCTTTTATAAAAAACACACACGTGTCCTCCTCGCCTTCCCACCTCCACCCTGGATCTTTGGCCATCACTATTGGTCTCTATCTCTCTAGGTCATCATTTCAAAAATGTTAACATAAATAGACTCCTCAGAGACTACATGAGCATTTAAGATTGAGTTTTTTCAAACAGTATTATTCCCTGCAGATTGATCTGAGTGGTTGCATGCATCAATTTTCCCTGATTATTACTCCAATAGTAGTATTCCTGGATACCATGGAACCGTATGGATGAACCATGTGTTTAACTAGTTTCCTGTGGAAGGAAATCTAAGTGGTTTACAGTTTGGGGCCTTACAAATAAAGCTATCGTAAACATTTGTGTACAGGTTTTTATGTGAACAAAAAGTCTCGTTTCTCTGTGATAAATGTTCAAGAGTATAATTGCTGCATTTTGCCGTCTTTGCATATTTAGTTTTAAATGAAACTGCCCACCTTTCTTTCAGAGTGGTCGTACCATTGTATATTTCCACCAGCAATATAGGGGTGCTCTTGTACCAGCAATATAGGGGTGCTCTTGTTTCTCTGCAGCCTTGCCAGCCTTTGGTCTTGTCCTTACTTTTTATTTTAACTGTTGTTATTGGAATATAGTAATTTCTCATGGTGCTTTTAATTTGCATCTCCTTTATGGCTAACGATGCAAAAGAATATTTGGGGTGCTTGTTTGCCATCTGTATATCCTCTTCAGCAAAATATCTATTGTGTCTTTTGCCTGTTTTATATTTAGACCATCTGCCTTTCTTATTGTTGAAGTTTTTTATATGTTCTAAATAAAAATTCTTTGTTGGATACGTTACTTGCCAATATTTTCTCCCAGTATGTAGCTTATCTCTTCATACACTCAACAGGGTCTTTCAAAGAGCAAAAGTTTTTAATTTTCAGTAGGTCTCATTTCACATGTTTCCTTTTATGTGTCACGATTTTGGTGCCTAACTATAAACACCAGACTTTTCTGGTGCTTTTTCTTAAATTTGTGTAGTTTCATACTTTACATTTCAGTCCATGGATGATTCATGCAGGTGATTTTTTAGGAAGATGCGAGATTTAGGTCAAGGTTCATTTTTGCCTATGGATGTCCACTAGTTCCAGGACTATTTCTGGGTGGGTTATCTGTCCTCCGTTGAATTGTTTTTGCACCCTCATCAGTCATCAATCGGGTGTACTTGAATGAAGTATCTTTGGATTCGCTATTCTGTTTCACCCATCTAAGCATCAGTCTCTTCATCAATGCCACCGAGTCTTAATAACTGCAGATATACAGCAGATCTTAATATTGGGTGGATGATTCTTTCCACTGCACTTTTTTTCAGGATTGTTTTACCCATTTTAGGGCCTCTGCATTAACACATACATCTTAAATAAGCTTATTTATGCTTACAGAATCCTTGCTTGGTTGGATCTTGTTAAAAATTGCATAAGATCCAGAAGTCACTTGGGGTAGAAATGGTATCTTTATTGAGTCTTGCAATGGCATGCATGTATGAACATGCTGTATCTCTTCACTTACTTAGAACTTGGTTGATTTCTTTCATTGGCATGGTGTAATTTATAGCATATGCATACTGTGTATGTTTTGCTAAGTTTATATGTAAGTGTTTCATCTTCTCTGGAGTGCTTGGAGATACGTTTTGTTTGCAAATTTTGGATTCCACATGCTGTTACTGTCCAACAATGTGATTGATTTTTGTGCACAATGTTCTGTGACCTTGCTGCCCTCACTTACTGGTCCTAGGAGAATATTTTTTTAAATTCTTGAAAAGTTTTTATATGTGCAATTATCTACAAATGGGAGCAATTTATTTCTTTCTTTACAAATTGTGTGCTTTTGATTACCCTTGATTTTTAAGATATATAGAGAATTTATACATTTCTTAAGGAAGTCTAAACTTACTCAATATATACATTCTTCTATGTAAAGTTGATAAAACCATTATCGTGACTTGGCCCCATCTTGTTATTGCTCCTTAGATTTTGTTTTACAGGTTTTAAACACACACAAATTTGGGTTGATCTTTTTTTATAATCAATAGTTCATCAAAATTTTTGACCTAGTTTATCAATTTCTATGCTCATAATCTTTTCTTACAACTTCCACCGTCCCTCTAAGTTTATTTTCCTTCTAGCAAAAGAACTGCCTTTAATAATTGTCTTGTTTGATAAGTGAAGGCCTTGGATAGAGACTTTCTTTGCCTCTTCTTTGCAGATTTTGACTTAATGTCTATTTTATCTGATATAGGTATAGCTATTCCTGTTCACTTTGGGTTTCTATTTGCATGAAAAATCTTTTCCCATCAGATTGCTTTTAGTGTATGCATGTCTTTAAAGGTGGAGTGAATTACTTATAGACAGCATGCAGTTGCATCTCATATATCAGCACCCAGTCTATATTTTTAATTGGGGAATTTAATTCATTTACATTCACAGTTGTTATTGACAGGTGAGTGCTTACTCCTGTCATTTTATTCATTGTTTTCTGGTCATTTTGCATATCCTCCGTTCCTTTCTCCTATTGTTTTTTATCTTTATGGTTTGGTGACCTTCTGTAATGATAATGTTTGCTTACTTTCTTTTTCTCACTTGCATATTTGGTCTACCAGTGAATTTTATACTTTGGTGTGTTTTCATGATGGTGCTTATTGCTGGTTTGCTTCCAGATATCAGACTCTCTAAAGAGTTTCTTTTATTGTTTGTTTGTCTGTCTTTTGGTTTGTTGTGGGACAGAATCTCTCTCTGTCACCTGGGCTAGATTGTAACAGCCTCAGCCTAGCTCACAGCCTCAAGCAACCTCAAATTCCTTGGCTCAGCAATCCTCCTGCCTCAGCCTCCTGAGTAGCTGGAGGAGTGTGTACCACCACACTCAGCTATTTTTTCCTATTTTTGGTAGAGACAGAGTCTCACTTTTCTTAGGCTTGTCTCAATCTCCTGGCCTCAAACAATCCTCCCACCTTGGCCTCCCAAAGTACTAAGATTACAAGCGTAAACCACTGTGCCCAACCATGCATTTCTCATAGGACTGGTCTAGGGATATGAATTTCCTCATACAGCAATAAATTTCCTCATCTACTTCCTGAACTAGAACTGATACTATTTTTTATGTGTGACTTTGTGATTTATATAATTTTAAACTCGGCAATAAATCTGCCATCAATTTGATAAGCTTCTATGAAATTGCATAGATCTGCACACACACACACAAACAGAATGAGTTAATATAAAAACTGGAGAAAACTGGGTATGGTCTGTAATAATCGATAATGTTGTACCAGCGTCAGTGCCTTGCTCTGATATTTCTAACAGTCATTTACGATGTCATAGCGGGGAAACCTAAATGAAGGATTCCTAGAATTCAATGTACTCTTTTTGTAACTTCTCGAAACCTATAATTATTTCAAAATAAAGTTAAATAAAAGACAAAGGCTATAAAATCATGCCAGTAGCAGGATTGTTTTTACCATTTTTCATTCACGAATTAGGCAGTTCTAAGGAAAAATCAATAATACACTATATAAAATAATTTAGTCCTGTACATGATGCATGGAAAGCATTAATTAAACTTTACTTTATCTCCTTTCCTGATGATTATATTCCTAGGTCAATTTATTTTTCCAAGGATAACCTGTCTTCTGTCTTATTTGTTTATTTATTCATTTACTTTGCAAAAATTTTTGAAGCATCAAATATGTGTCAAACAATACATTGTTTGTTTAATAAGAAAGCCCTGGGGAACTCAAAGATGAACAAGATAGAATTCCTATCTCAAAGATGCTAATCTGTTGGAAAAGAAAAAACACATAAACAGCTACATAGTAACCTAATAATTCTATGAACTAAGTCCTGAATTACACAAAGAGAGAAAATCTGTCTTTGAGAATCAGTGACAGCAACCCAGAGGGGACGTGTGAGCTACATCTCAAGGGGTAAGTAAAGACTTTTCAGAATATGTGAAATTTTATGGGATTAAATGGCCTGATTCTTTCAATAGATAAATGATGTAAATCAAAAGGGAAGTGGATGGAATGATGTAGATTAAAAGATATATAAAAAAGATGCCAACCAAATTTAATATGTAGTCCTTATTTGAATAAAACTATAAAAAGATGTTTATGGTGCAATCAAAGAAATTTGAAATTAGTTTGGATGAATATAAAGGAATTATTGTTAGTAATTTAATAATAATGATATGGATAAAGACATGATATTGTTGATAATAATGGTAGTTACAGAATTATTGTTAACTTGGTTAGGTGCAATAACAGTATTATTACTGGCTTAAAAAATCCTTTATGTCAGAGTTACAAATGGAAGTATTTACCAATAAAAGGGTCTGATGACTGATTTGCCTTAAAATCCTCTAGAAAAATAACATCACGGGGATAAACGATGCATGATTGACAGAAATTTACTAAATGTTGAAGTTGGTTGTTGGGTGAATGGGAATTCATTAACACTATTCTTCCTATGCTAATTCTAAGTTTGGAAATTTCCATAATAAAAAGGAAAGTACATTCTGCAATCATCTACACTTTACATAACAGCCTCAGATTATTTAATACCTAATCTTCATTTTAATTTATTCTGAATCATAGACAGCATTGATTAATTTTTTCAGGCACAATAGTGATATTTTCTTCAGGGTCATAGTCTTCTGTATTCCAGTTAGGTACCAGCCATGGTAGAAGGGATAAAAAGAATTTATTGAATTTGTGTTTCCTCTGTGCACTGAATGAAGATGAAAATTTTTTAGAGCTATTATATTACTGGGGAAAAGATCACTTTGCCATCATTAACATTAGATTTATGAGTGATTTTTATAAACTCTGAAATTGTAAGCTCACAGTTTGACTCTGAAAATAAGCTGATAGGATTTAGAAACTTTATAACCAAAAAGATTGTATAAATTATTTTAAAGAAAATGTCAAATAGTCTCAGTAAGTATATTTTATTTTAGAAAATAAAATAAAATATAAAAAGTGGGAGTACTGGATTAAGGAAGAAAAGAAAAGTCATTCCAGGCAGGGAAAATAGTACTGATTTCTTTTTAAAAATGTGAATGTTAAGGAAATGTTGAAATATTGGCTGGAGCCAATGTGGGAATGGAAGGATATGAACCTGGAAGGTTACTGGGAATGTGGCTAACAATATTTCCTAACTGACAGAGTTGTCCTAACAAATTTGTATTTAATCCCTATACTCAAGACAGAACCAGTACAGGTTTGCAGAAATAACAGAGAGGAAACTAACAGAGTCATACCTGTTTTGTACATATCTCAGATAGTGGTACAGAGTATAGAATAGAAGGAGAATGATCTGACATCAGGACTTCAATGAAGAAGCTTTGTAAATGGTGTAAATAATACACAACGAGGGCTTGAACTACACCATGACCTTGGGAATGGAGGGAACGGCTTTGTCTCAGACAGACAAGATTTGAAAACTCATTGAAAGAGGAGAGAGGAAGAGGAAAAACTTTGTTGATAGTAACATCATTAACTGAGTTTGAGAATACCAACTCAGGGCAGCGCCTGTGGCTCAGTGAGTAGGGCACCGGCCCCGTATACTGAAGGTGGCAGGTTCGAACCTGGCTCTGGCCAAACAGCAACCAAAAAATAGCTGGGCATTGTGGCAGGCATCTGTAGTCCCAGCTACTCATGAGGCTGAGGCAAGAGATTGCCTAAGCCCAAGAATTGGAGGTTGCTGTGAGCTATGACACCATGGCACTCTACCGAGGGTGACAAAGTAGGACTCTATCTCAAAAAAAAAAAAAAGAGAGAGAGAATATCCAACTCAGAGTAGGTTTGATGGGGGGCAGACATAGTGAGTTTAGATATTAGATATGTTAAAACTTGAGGATTTACAGGACAACCAGGCAGAGCTCCAGATGACAACTTAGGGCTGGAGGTTAATTGTCCTTTGCTGACGCATTATATTGCCAAGGAGAACATGAAGAGCAAGAAGAAAGGAAGAGCAGGGGCAGACCTCTGGTGAACCCAAAGCCAGTGAAAATAAGAGAGTTCTAGGTAACAAGTACCTCGCAGAGACAGAGAGAACCATAGGAAAATGTTATCTGATCATTTCAGAAAAGCTATGTGAGATTTGAGGAAACATTTGATTGTGTTAGAATATCATATCAGGGACCTCTAACTGTCTATGAAGAAGAAACTCCAAGAAAACAGACATAAACATGAATGTGCATATTTAGCTAAATAATTTGAAGCAATCTAAGTCCATGCAGCCTTTATTTTTGTTTAATTGTCTGTGGAGTATTTGCATCTTGGTAGTTTATATTCTCCTGAACCTATCATGAGCGTAATTGCAAGCAATAGTATTTTAATTAATGCTAATTGCATTTAATCTTGAGACACTTGCAAAATTCAAAGCCTAAATTGTCTTTGTAATAATGAGCTATACAGAGTTTGAGCTTTTGTTTTCTATAAAACGACAGGTGAGGTAGGAAGGACACCAATTACTCCCTAGTATAATGTCTTTCCCTTCTTTATCGATAGTAAATGTTTCCCTTTATTTTGTACCTGGTAAAGTCAGCTCTCAAATATCTCACAGCCAAACATGTGATGATCTGTTGGATAATAAGGGATTTTATTTTCTTTTTTGTTTATTTTCTCTTTCACTATATCAAGACTGAGGTCTTGTATCTGTACCAAAGTTCAGCCTCAACACTTACACTTGATCTTAGCCAAAAGGCCAAGAAATGATTTAAAAAATACTCAAAACACTTCAATGCCTTTCCCATTGTTAGGAAAAGTTTCTATCCAGAAACATTGTAAGCTTAGGAGGAAAAAGAGTAGTTGAATACTGGCTGTGCTTTCTAGCAATATGATAGGTAATCTCGTGTGTAATGAAGAGGGCTTATTGAGCAAAAAGCAGAATTTGGAAGATCATACTACTTCCTAGCTCTTTTTGAAACATCATTATTTTTGATGTGGTCATGAATTGCTAAACTAAAGGATACATACCTATATATCCTCATCCCCATCTTTAACACAGAAACTTAAACATTAGTGGGGTAAATAAAATACAACATATAAGCTTGCTAAAAAAATTGTTATTTTTGGTCTCCCATACCCATTTTATTTGGAGAATAAGGGAGGGATTCCCAAGAAGCCTAGCATGACAGATCCTTGTATTTATGACCTTTTTAAAGTAGGTGACAGTAAGTCACTGAAAAGTCAAAGTTGGGGAAATCTTTCTTATTTGCTGAACACTGAAAAGGCAATCCATAGAAGCCCTACTTCCTAATGCAGAGATCCTATAGCCTTGCTGTTGAAAAACCATTACAGTGAGGCCGAGGACCAAAGCCACAGATAGGGTTTAGGAAAAAAAATTCCCTCCAGGATGCCACCGTGAAATTCACTTTCTCATTACTAGTTTGTGACCCCATGTGAAGTTTAAATTGAATTGAGCGAGGTGGCCAAATCCTTCTGTTATCAAAATGGAGCATATTGTCCAAAGGAAAATGCACCATCTGATCACCAGTGATTGTTCTATTGCTGATTTTTATCTTCTTGATGCTGGGGCATAATTTATTTCCTCTCACTGGGATGGAATCTTTGAATGATTCTGAGCAAAAGCATCAAGAAGAAAACTCTATGGATAAAGATACAAAAGCAGAAGGCGGATGAAAGATTCTTTAATATGATGAGTGCTTCAGTAAAAACATTAATATGAGGTAAGTTACATACTAATCAATTTTTAAAGAGTTTTACTTTAAAATCTGACTTGCGTGTATGGAACATACATGCTAATTTTGTGTGATTTAGTAAAGCTTACAGCGAAAGTATCACGGAATACTTACATTCCTGAAATAACTCATTTAGGGGGATCTAAGTTAGGACAATCTAAGGAATAGTTATGTCTGAATGAAATTTGGGAAATGATTCTCAGCTGGGTCTCATTGTCTGCGTGCATGTGGGAGGGTGCCGGTGTTACACACCACGCCCATCATTCCTAGATGAGTACTCCATTTGCACTGCTGTGTATAACTTGGGCTATCCCAGGGACTGTCTTTCTTTAGGGGATTTCCTTCTGCTGAACACATTTCTCAGTGAACCAATAGTCATGTGTCAGTTAATGGCGAGGATGCATTCTGAGAAGGGTGTCTGGAGGCCATTTTGTCATGGTGGGAACATCACAGAGTGTACGTACACAAACCTGGAGGGTCCGGCCTACTGCACACTCAGCCTACACACTACAGTAGCTCCTATACTACTAACTGGCAGAGTGCTACTGTCCTGCAGGCAACTGTGTATCTAAATGCAGCTAAACATACAATAGGTACAGTAAAAAATATGGTATAGAAGAGAAAAGTGGTCCAAATATGCAGGGCACCTGCCAAGAATGGAGCTTGCAGGACTGGAAGTCGCTCTGGGTGAGTGAGTGAGTGAGTGGGGAATGAGTGTAAAGCCTGTGCACTACAGAAGACTTTAAACACACTGAAACTTAGACAAATCTAACTTATTTGAAAAAATAAGTAATTGTACTCAGATGTTTTAATAGCTACCACATCACTAGGCAAAGGGAATCTTTCAGCTTCTTTCTAACCTTATGGGACCATCATTGTGAATTTGGTTCATCGTTGACCAAAATGTTGTGCAGCCCATGACTGTGTGCAAACACAAGGAAAATCATAGATCATTTCCCCCTTGACATTGGAATGCGTAAGACAGATGAACTGCATATAACATTGAACAGAAAAATGCACAGGATGTATCTCGAGATGGCATGGAGTTGAAGCCTGATAGCAAACCCACATATGGCTATAATAAAAATGAATGACTATTTTAATGTTTCAAATCCTGGCATTGCACAAAAGCCCTCAGACCTCAGCAGAAATGAAGATGCAGCTTTGAGAAGATTAAATCCAGACTGTTTGGTACATCCCTTCCCAGTCGGGCACACATCTGCCTTTCCACTTCAAGATCGCCCCTTTCTTTTGTACGGCTCAACTGCAAGGGTGTCCTCTGCCTTCATAATCACTCTAGTTTTATATATTTGGGGCATTTTCTGATAGATGAGTAAAGGCAAGTGCTTCTAATTCCCAGAAAAGTGGGCTAAAGGCTAGTGTTCCAAACTCATCCTCTATACTAATGAACATTAAACTCCCTGCACCAGCTGTCTTAGACTGGACCCCAGGAGAACCAGAGTCTGATATGGAAATTCACATAGAGGAAAGGGAAGGGAGCATGCCCTTGGACACACACCTGGGGGGCATGAAGAGGCAGGACAGGGCACAGGAGGGGACTGCGCTGCAAATAGGTCCCAACAAGACCCCAGCCCATCCCGCAAGAGCGCGGCTTTGACATTGTTTGCTTTGAGGGAAGGAGGCTGAGAGTCTATGGGCCTGCACTAATCAGAAATTGCTATGGGTTCCCTTAGGTGCGACAGCTTTCTTCAGCGGAAAGTAATTCCCAGAAAGTGACTGAGCAGAAAGCCCTCAGCCCAACTCTCGCCATGCCGACGGAGGTGGGGGGGTAGGGGGGAAATAATACTCAGGAGATGATTTTCATAATCGCAGAATATAAAGTCCAAAGAGACCTTAGGGCTGATCTTGACGAAGCATCCCAAATAGGAAAAATGTAAATAAATAAAAACTCAAGAATGGAGGTTGTGATTTTCCTCCAGCTGGCAAAACAAAGATTTAAGATGAGCGGCAAATCCACAAACCCCATCCACTGCCTTATACCCTCTCCCCCAATGAATAAAACAATTCATGACTCTCATTCTTAACAAACTTAAGGAAACTTGGAAATACATGTGAGGAAGTAGGTTTTTCTTACAAATAATAAACAGATTTTATTTGTAAGAAAAAGTAAAATCACTCATCCTGAGTGATCTAACTTACAATTCCTATGCCCTTTTCAGTTTTGCTAGACATATATTTAGGTAAAGATCATAAGTATCTTTTATTGTAGATTCAATGGGTATTTTTGGAAATCCAGAATAAATTGTGTACAGCCCATTGAATACTATGGAGAAAATGAAAATGTTTTAGCTATCCTTCTAATCTCTATGGTCTGCCTCAAAAAATGCCCAGATGCTATATCATGAGATAAAATTCACCAGATCAAGTGAATCAATGTTTTGATTACTTATGACAAAAAATTTCTCTCTGTGTTTGTTATCTTTATACATAGCTATTCAAACAAGTTAAATAAATTGAGTGAATCAATGATTCCTAAACCTGAGTGACAATCAGAATTACTCTGGGATGTTTTCAAAGATTCTGGAGTCCCACTCTCTGGAGCTCTGCATTGAATAGGCATGAAATATGGTTCAGGGGGCAACACATGAGATGCTCCCCAACTAACACTCGGCACAGCCAAATTTGGAAATTTTGTTGTTATGAAGTATGAGGTGACAGAGTTTGACCCCTGTGTGGTACTGCCATAGGGGCCCTATCTCTACAAAGTGTCCCTCCATCTGGCTTATGGACCCTGACCACTGGTCAGCTTCAGACAAACCCATGAGTCACAGGAGGTCTGGAGTGATAGAGTGAAGGTCACAGTGGCAGCCAGGCCTCAGAAAATGACAAGCACATGTTCTACACGCCACTTCGGTAGCATCCTTGAAGGTGAATGATAACAAATATCCACTCTGATACCAATACACATGCTCCTGGGTCAGGCCTCCTCCCAACCATCCCCAGGCCACCACCGCCACTCGCTCCTGGACTCATCCCCAACCCTGGACTCATCCCAATCGGCTTCCTGAAAATTGCCTGAGGAGATGCTGCCCTTCAGTAACCTATGTGACTTTAAGCTCATTCCCTGACTTCAGGGAACAACAGATCACTGAAAAGACACTGAAGGCTATTTGATGCCACAGGGCATACATAAAATTATAAAATTGATATTACAATATGAGTTTATTTATCTTTAAACAGAAAGAGAATGGAAAAAAAGAAACTGTAAAATAATTTAAGGAAGTTTATTCTGAGCTGAATAAAAGAGACTATGCCTGGGGACCCATAAACCCAAAAGTGCTTGAGTGGGTGACTCCATGCCAGCTGGGTGGGGCTTTCATTGTATACACTGTAGGGAGACAAGAATTACAGGTATAATAAAATTATAAATCAATAGACAAAAGATATACATTGGTTCAGTGTGAAAAGGCAGAGGCTTACCAGTCATAAATGGATTCAGAGTTTCTTGGATTTGTAATTGCTTAAAGAAATCAGGCTTTGTTTAAAGATATGGACTCAGTAGAAAAGAACGCTTGATGGGCAGGGAATAGCAGCTGATGCCTGTGATACTAGCAGTCTAGGAACCCACAGCCAGAGCATCACTTGAGGCCAGGAGTTCAAGACCAGCCTAAGCAAGAGATAGACCCTGTTGAAAGAAAGAAAGAGAGATTATTAGAGGAGGAGGGAAGAGAGGGGAAAGGAAGGCAAAAGAAAGAAATGCTTGAGATGAAATAAGGGGGTCTGTTACCTGTGATGTGATAGGTAATGCCAGATCAGGTTGGAAAGTAAGCCATTTTATACTCACTTAATTTTTAAAAAGAACTTTTAATTAGATGTTGTGGCTTGTAAGTCTTGACTTAACCTTGGCCTTGCATAATCATAGGTCCTATTTTAAAGTTAGCATTTTGTTTCCATAAAGTGTCTGTTTTATTAGTCTTAATGATGTCTATATTAACATTAATGATAGTGTATCTACATTCCAAAATGGAGTGGCTTAGGAGGTAGGTTCAGCCTTCAAAGGGAAATTCATTATTTCCAAGAACTCAGTTTTAAGGTTTTTCTGAGGTCCCAATGGCCAAGAGGGGGTTCTTATAGTCAATGGGGTGGGGCTCAGGATTTTATTTTTAGTTTCCATGTATAATCTTAAAAATCTAGTTCAAGAAAGGAAGTGAAAAAACTTTTATTCATTTAAACTTGCTTGAGTAAGGGCTTACATATTTATTACAATAGCAGGCAAAGCCCTGCTCAAAATGTGATCTGCGTCTCTACTGACTCTATATTCTATTTAATTCAGAATTATTAAGTTCTCTTGGGCAGCACATACTAAAATTTCCTTAGAGCAAGGGTGCCTTTTCTCTAACTTAGTTAAATAAGATTTTCCATGTAAAATAATTCTATTCATTCCTAGTAACAAGGTTGATTTTAAATGGATGAACCCAGAGAAATTGAGTTCCATTCCCTAAGCACTCCATAATTACCAAATAACAGGCACTGATTGCTCCAAGACAAAAATCTGATCTCATTAGTACCTGCTGTTTGGGTAGAGAGAAGACAATTACACGTGAAGGGTCCTATGCTTAGAAATGCTAATTAATTATACATTATTTATTGGAAATACAATGCTCTCCTTGTACTATAGTTAGAAAAACAGAGGAAGTAAGTGAGAACTTAAATAGCTGAGACAGGCTAAATTATAATGAACTGTAATCATTTGTTTCAAATCTGTGTTCCTTTGCTGGTTTAAACACAACTTTATATACCTCATCTCAAAGTCATTCCTTTTTATCAGAATGGGTTACCAAGGTCTAAGAGTGTAGAAGGGAAATTACTCTGTTATTTTACTGATTTTAGCCAAGCTAAACTGGTAGAGGTTATTTGATTTGTCTTTTACAAGGGGAAATAGTAGATAAATTAATAATGACAAGTAGCAAATAAGCAATTTCCCAGGCCAAACCGAGGGTCTGGTATCAATAAAGAGGCAGGAGCATAGCAAGTTTGTTGTGACAAATTAAATTCCTCTGCATCAATGTTACCAATTGTACCCATGCTAAAGTCTTTATCCATTGTTTTTCAGTCTGCTGACATTAGTAACAAAAATCTAAGAAGAAACAGCATCTCTCTATACATCAAAGAGGGTGAGGACTTGTAGGAGCCACAAACTTCAGATTTGCTTTCTCTGCAGTATATGAGTTAAGTGTGCCAAGAAAATAAAATAGCCTTAAAAATGGAACAGGAACAGCATCGATGACCTCGAGTCCCTCTCAGAATGTGCTTGTTTTAAGTTATCCATTAATTCTTCCACATATATGGAGATCAAATGCTAGAATGTGAAGAATATGTATAGTTGACTCAAAATTCTTGTGTGTTTATTATTTCACCTAAATCAGCTGATTGGCAGCGTGACACATTGGAAAGCGGCAGAAGACCTGGTGTGCTTCTATTCTTGAGTCATGAGCACCCTCAAGTGTCTCTACATGAGTGGGATGGACTGTGTAGAAATCTACAGGCTTTTTTTTTTTTTTGCGGTATTTGGCCTGGGCTAGGTTTGAACTCACCACCTCCGGCATATGGGGCCAGTGCCCTACTCCTCTGAGCCACAGGCACCGCCCAAAATCTACAGACTTTTTAAAATTTATATTATGTAAATTTTAAAACAAATGAAAAACCATAAAGTACAGTCTAATAAAGTTGCACCATCAGCCAACACCAACTATTAGCAACATGATGTCCAATCTGATGATCACACACACCTGTTACTAAGTTAATGAGCACTCGCACAACTTGTACACAAATTATAAACAAGTATTAAAGTGCCAATGTATTATGCACATTTCAAAAGGTACCTCACAAGTATTAATTTCAAAAGCATGGATTAGGGAGGGAGGGGCAAGATGGCCGACTGGAAGCAGCTTCTGACTGAGGCTCCTGTCCAAAAGGAAAGATAACCTCCAGAAACTGCCCAATTGAGCTGAAGACTGGGAGCTCAGCTGAGAGAGAGAGAGAAGTGATAACTGCAGATCACCTCTGGGGCAAGCTGTGACTTCCAGAAACCAAGCTTC